>CAUYON010004774.1:0-19965 GCA_963573935.1 Arctocebus calabarensis | reverse complement strand
ATTTTATTAAATCATAATTGTGTACATTGGTGCAATCATAGAGCAGAATGTGCTTCATATACAATCAGAAATATTTTGATTGTACTGTTAGAGATAGCCTTCATGGCATTTTCTTGATCACTATATAAAGACATTGATACTCTACATTTAACAAGTTTTTTCACCAGTACCCTGCTAAGATGCACCGTAAAAGACTTGGTTTTAATAATTAAACTGCTGCCATCACACAGATGCTCTCTGGGTAGAATTATATAATTTTGTTTTTCTTAGTCATGCTGGAATCAGGTTATAAAATATGCATGATTTATTCATTTATTTTGTCTTGGAATTAGCAGCTAAAGACTCTTAATTTCATAACCATGGGCTTCTTCATTGCTTTTCTCTCTTTCAGAATGTGAGGGAACAGTTTTATTCAGTGGCATGTATTCTGTGAGGCCATTTTGTTCATATTAGGTTGAATTTTTGCCAGGTGTTATGTTAGATGCAATCACTGCTGGGGATTTTGTGGGTGTTACTGAAAATTACTTGGACAGAAACACAATATGTTGGCTCAGTACAGGCTGAAAAAGTGGTGATGCAGGGGCACCAGGGAGTACTTTGCAATATGTGGCAGTGGCTGGGATTCTTTCTGCACCATTTCCAATCAAACGTCTCTACTCAGACCTTTGTCACTTTACTGTGGCAGTATTTACATGAAAACTTCTTAAATTAATATTTTCTTTTGGACACTTTCTCCTTACATAATACCGCTCTAATCTATTAAGTTTTACACTATTTAAAAACTAAGCAGTCTTAGTTTAAAAAAATGTGAAAATCTGTGTAAAAAATTATCAAGAAATATAAAATCTTGATACAAAAATTTAAAAAGAAACAGAAAACCTTTAGCCAATGACAAAAGTGGAAGCTCTCCTTCCTGTTTTCTTTTTTCTTTTACCATGTATTATACGTCTCCTGCTTTTTCCTACATGGCACACAAAGGGACCATCTGTTCTTTAGCTGTCCCATCCACATCAATGACTTTCAAATTCTTTTCTTTTGTTATTTCCACCCTCAGTTCTGGTTCTTAATCCAACTAGTCAAATATAATTCCCATCTAGATTTATGCTTATAATTTATTTAGTTTTTCTTCCTAGTATTACATAATTTTAAAAATATTCCTCTTATACAATAAACATATATTCCTCTTCTAATCAAGATGAGTGTGAACAACCATCACAGTTAGCCTGAAACTTTCTGAGTTCACTAATAAAAGTCTCAAGCCCCAAGAAACCCGAAGATCAGAGACAAACCAGTTGGTCACCCTTAAAAAGACAAAAATATTTGCAGTTCTAAATATTCTGACCACCAAGACAAAGCCAAAAGATTTATATTTATCAAAACCCATGATTATAAGCAACAAGTTGTATTGGTCCCCATGTGGAACTTAGGGTTTGTACGTGTTTGCCATCTTCTAAATTCCAAGAAAAAATCAGTCAGGGTAAATAATATTTAGAGTCATTGAGTAATACAAAAATTTCTATGCTGGTTTCTCAAAAAACACAGTAATAGAATGTAAAGGGTTAGTCTTACAATTCCTTAGAAAAAAGAAAGACCTAAACCTGGTACAAATAGAGGTTAACTGAAGGTAATTAAATAAACGTTAAGTTCATGGTCAAATAAAGAGCTAATGTGTCTTTTAGACCGTTTTATATATACAATAATGAAATAGTAAATAGATAATATGTTTTATTAAAATATCATCTTATAACAATGATTTCTTTTTGCTAGACATTGACTAGGACCTGAATAGCAGAGTTAGTGATTAATCATTTTGTCAAGGGCCTTATGATTTATATAGGTTGAGCATTCCTAATCCAAACATCCAGCATTCTCCAAACTCAATGTTTGTGAGCACTGAAATGACACCACAAGTAGAAAATTCCTCTCCTGTCCTCTTCATGTGACAGATCACAGTCAGAATGTAAACACACAGCAGTTTATTCAGTGTCCCCAAGAAATAAAGATTCCCCTAGTCCCCTTCTTCTGTGATCTGTCTTTTTGATATATGCCCAGTTCCCCCATTCAGCAGACTACAAAGGGTAATGAAATGGCTCTTACGCAAATCACACGTGCCAATAGCAGGTTCCCCACAACGCCCCACGTGGGCCAAGACCTATATGCATTCCTAACTGTGGTTTTGTGCTTATTCTTTTTTCTATGGTATAAAGATAGTGTTGAAATATTCCAAAATGACTGAAGATATCCCAATGGGTAACAGTGGAAAAAAAGAGGAAAAATTCATGTTTATCTATAACATAGAAAGTCAAAGTGTTGGAGAAACTGGACAGTGGAGCAAGCATGAAATGCCTTACAGGAGGGAGTAGGTGTTGAAATGATCATCATATATGACCTGAAGAAAAATAGGGAGAAACTTTTGAAATTATAATCTAAAAGAGACAAAAGTTAATGAAAAACAGGAAACCACTGCTTCAAACTAAAAGTAAAGATATCCATTATGTATTTAGAAGTGGATTCATCAGTGTCACAGTGAATACACGACACGTAATGGTATGCTGATCATGAAAAAAGAAGAGACCTATCCCAATGAACTAAAAATTGAAGGGGCTTGTGAATATTCAACAGGCCTGTTGAAAACATTTAAGGAAAGACAGAGTATTAAAGTTTGTGGTGATGAGGTAGCTGCTGATCAGACAGCCGCAGAAAAATTCATTAAAGTGTTTGCTAAGGTCACTGCTGATGAAAATCTAAAACCGAAACAAGTATACAATGTTGATGAACTATCATGATTCGCTATCATTGTCCTAGAAAGACATTGACTACCCCTGATGATTCAGTCTCTGCAGGAATTACAGATGCCACGGACCAAATAATCATGCTGGGATGTGTTAATGTAGCATCCATGTATCAGTACTAGTGCAAACTTGCCCTAATAGGCAAAAGCTTACATTCTCACTATTTTCAAAGACTGAATTTCTTACCAGTTCATTATTATGCTAGCAAAAAAGGCATGGATCACTAGGGACATGTTTTCTGATTGGGTTCACTAAAGTATTGTTACCATGGGCTCATCCTTAGTGCTGAGAACCTGAACTGGATGATGGCTGCAAGATTTTATTATTCTTTGACAGCTATTCTGCTCATCTGTCAACTGAAGTTATCATTAAAAAAATGTTTATGCCATGTACTTTCTTCCAAATTGTGACTTTATTAATTCATACCTATTACCAGGGTTTAGTGAGATTAATGAAGAATAATTATAAAAACCACTTTCTTGAGCAGCATGGAAGCAGCATTGAAAAGAGGCAGGGGTAGGGAAGGAATTCAGGAGTTTAGCATGAAGGGGGTCATTTAAACTGTTGCTAATGCTTGGAACACAGCGACTAAAGACGTAGTTGTGCATGCCTGACACAAACTTTGGCCTCTGGTGATGGCAAACAAGGTGACCATTGAAGGACCTTGAAGGATTCACATGTAGCGCAAAAAACAATGCCTGGTCTCTTTACATATGCATTAAATATGCCTTCAGAGTCCATCAGTAAACTGAAAGAAATGAGTATCAAATAAGTTTTTGACACAGATAATGAAGTTGCTGTTGAATGCACCTTGGTATTTCCCACCATATTAAAACATGAACTGAGAACTAGAATATAGATTGTACACTTTCATAGCTAATTAGAAGTGTAGTCATGGTCAGACTTGTGTGATCCCCTAATCCAGTAGTGTTTTTCATAATAACATCTTATATCAGCCTTAATATTATTATGGGAAAATTCATTAATTAGAATTACAACTGTATTCCAGCTTTAATATAGGAAACACATGACTTCACTCTTGTGCCTAAATTATTGTTTTAACTGTACAAACGTCCTAATGAGGCCTTATGATTATTCTGTTTGTTATACCCAAGAAACAGGTATTTATAGAAAAGTGATACAAAGACTGTGTTTAATAACATTCAACAAAGACCAAAATCTATTTCTTCTCAGATAGCTGAGAAATAATGCTTCAGTGAATTTTCTTCTACAATATCTCTAAGCATAGTTGCTTTGTCTTATTCCAAGTACCAACATGCCAACCAAGCTGCCACCTTATGGCATCTGTTCTAACTGCAAAGACCAATGGGCAAATGAGTTTTGGAACCTGTGATGTTTTATCATGGCCAGTTGGACGCCACTTCCCTTGTCCAATCTCAGTTTTGATACTACTAGTCAGTTCTATTACTGGCACATGTTTAATGAAGTACTCTAACTTAGGATAGGAGCAGCACAGTTCTGATTCTCAAGACCAAAAGGCAGGCATGAAAACTGAAACCCAGTGACTTATAACCCAACTTTCACCCACTTAAGCCTATTGGTGACTGTTTTAAACTCCCAAATTGTTGTGTTAAATCTTTTTCTGTTTGAGTTAATGTGGCTTCTGTTTTTGTGACTGATACCTAGCAACAAATCAATTATCATTGTGTTCATCAACCTATAGATAATTAATTAGATAATAGCTGTCCTTTTATTATAATTGATAGTCATAAATAAAACCACACAATTACAGGTTTTTAACATCTGAAGTTTAATTCACATTGACACTTTCCCTGGCTTCACACCACACTTGCGGAATCTCAAACTTTATCATAGCTTATTTATATCTTTCTCATCTACAAGAATGCTTTGGAGAGGAAAAAGTAGTTTAGCAGATTCTGAAAAGGGTTTAAATAAAGTTATAGCAGCTCAATCTAGAATTTTTGTCACCACTTTGGACACCCTCCTTTGATTTAGATGAAACTATCCTCCTAGGTGACTTATGCATGACAGAAATAACTTTTAAGGTATTCCGTTGGCCAATAAGTAATTTAGTGCTGACCACATCTTGTGCACTGTTTGGTTCTTTGGTTATTCTCTACATTAGTGGGCTTCATGGATTTACAAGTACCAATGTATTATTAAATGTGGAATATAGAGCCTTTATAAGGGAAGAGAAGCTCTCTTTCCCATTGGATACAGAGACCCTGAAAGAGACACTTAGTTCTTCTGAGGAAACTGAACCACAGCACACAAGTGTCTACTGTCTCCCGCTCTTTCACACCCCACTGCTTGGCACCCAGTATCTATCTGACTAATGCCATGAAAACAATAATTCAAAATTTTGTCTGCAAATCAAATTTACATGAACAAATATTCAATATTCATCTCTAGTTGGACTTTAATTTGATTTCTCTCCCAGACTGAGAGGTATAAGTATGTACAGTTACAGTCTTATGAATTTCAAGGACTTTTCTAGCCTGTGGTGAGACAGGCAATCTCACTCGACAGGCACAGGAAATAAAGGCTTTGCAAAGACCATCTCATGGTACCAAATATGAAATCTGCTGCCTGACAGGGCAAAGCATGACCATTTAGCTATTTCTTTTAAGCTCCATTTCCCTCCACAAAAGGCTCTTCTTTAGCGCTATAGTTCAAGTCCCTGTTCTAACTGCAAAGACCAATGGGCAAATGAGTTTTGGAACCTGTGATGTTTTATCATGGCCAGGTGGACGCCACTTCCCTTGTCCAATCTCAGCATAATGAGAATAAGCATAATGATTGTTTCCAACTTTTAGCAACTATAAATAATCTACATTCAGGTTTTTACGTGGACATGTTTTCAACTTCTTTGAGTAAATACCAAGGAACACAACTGCTTTAACATCAGCATAATGAGAACCTATGATGTCTAAAAGAGGCTTGAATACTGCAGAGGGACGTGCAGTTCATATCCCTAGATGTGTGGACTGCAGTGGTCAAATGACAAATCATGGGTCTAGACTAGGGATCCACAAATTTAACAGAGACATCTTATCTACCATGTCGAAAGTATATTTTTTTAAAACATCTAAAAGATTAACATCAAAACTTCTGGGAAAAACAATGTTCAGTGAAGAGTTTGCAATGATATATTAAGAGAAGTTCTATGTTTACATGTGCAGCTTTTCATTACCTTCAGAGAAATCTCACTCTAACTCAAAAGGATACTTCAAAGAACATACAAGTGAATTTTACTCATGTACTTGAATTATTATTAAAGAGTTAACCACATTTTAAAACCTCTTAGCCAATACTTACTCTTGCAAAATTAATGCAGTGCAATTTCTGCTCTGCACAAAACAATATCAAGAGAATGAAAAGACATGCCACAAACAGGTAGAAAATAATTCGCAAGAGACATACCTGATTTAACAAAAACGTGTTATCCAAATATGCAAAGACTTTGAAATTCAGCAATAATAAAACTAAAAGCTTAATGAAAAAAATGGCCAACGACCTTAATAGCCACCTCACCAAAGAAAACCAATGATAGGGAAATAAGCAGCTCAAATGATAGTCCATGTCACACATCATCAAAGAAATACAAATTAAAGCAACAATGAAATACCTCAATACCATGACCTATTAGAATGACTGAAATCCAAAACACTGATAATACCAAATGCTGATGAGGGTATAGATTGACAAAAAAGTCCCGGTAGTGGAACAGTACAGCCACTTTGAAACAGTTTGCTGGCTTCTTCCAAAAGCAAAGGTGATCTCACCATATGATACAGTTGTGTTCCTTGGTATTTACTCAAAGAAGTTGAAAACATGTCCACGTAAAAACCTGAATGTAGATTATTTATAGTTGCTAAAAGTTGGAAACAACCACAATATTCTTCAGTAAATGGATGGATAAACTGAGGTACACTCAGACTCAGACAGTGGAATACTATTCAAAGCCTAAATGAAATGGGCTATTAAGCTATAAAAAAGGCATGGAGGAAATTCAAATGTCAATTACTAGGTAATAGAAAACCATCTGAAAAGTTTATATACTGTGTGATTCCAACTCAGTGACATTCTGGAAAAGGCAAATTTATGGAGACACTAAAAGATCACTGATTAGTGGGAGCATGGGGCATGGAAGTTTGGAAGAGACAGAACACAGAATTTTTTTTTTTTTTTTGGCCAAGTTTGAATCTGCCACCTCTGGTATATGGAGCTGGCGCCCTACTCCTTTGAGCCACAGGTGCCGCCCAGAACACAGAATTTTTAAGGCAATGAAAATAGTGTGCCTGATACTATATGATGGCTACTGTCATTACACATTTGCCCAAACCACAGAATATACACAAAGAATGACTTTAAATAAACTATGCCATTTGAGTGATTAGTATGTGTCAGTATAAGTTCATCAAGTCTAGCAAATAAATATCTCATTCTTGTGGGGGCTGTTGGTAAGAGAGGAGGCTGGCAGGGGGAATTTGTAAAATCTTTGTATCTTCTTGCAAGTAAAGATGAAGTCATTAGGGTGAGCTTTTACCCAATATGACTAATGTCTTTTTTTTTTTTTTAGGTAGATTCAAACTGTGTCACCCTGGGTACAACTGAGTCAGAGAGAAATTTTAAAAGAGTGAAGTAGATGAAGAAAAAATACCACCACCACCACCACCCTCCTGATGATGTGGTCAATAATGAGAAAAGGGTCCTCAGCATTTTTTGGCACTGATGACAATAGAGAGGAGAAGCAAGTTTTCTTTCATGTTTTTCACAGTTCCAAGCATTGGATTCCAAACTTCCCTATGGAGTTGGTCACATAGATAAAATGGATCTACTTTGAAATATAAAATTAATACTGGATTTATCCCTGAGTCCAAATGTTGCCCTCCCCAGCCCACTGATGTTCCTCTTTTTTACACCGAGGAGTATGGGGTTAAAAGAGGGCATTTGTGCTTTAACGCATCTTCTCCCTTGATGCTGTAGCTGGTACATGATGACAATCCACTGTCGTCAATAGAAGAGTAGCACACAAAGAGTTAAAAACTCAAAACTCAGGATGATCAGTAGCATAGCAACAGTAAAACTTACATGCAAAAATAATATTTTGGGCAAATATTCAATTTATGTTGGAATACATTTTTTTAGCATACAAAGGCAATGGCATTTCCACAAGTTCTGATTAAGTTGTGTTCCACTAAGTAGTATTAAGTGTAAGTAGCAAGCCTGAGGGTGCATTTGCAGGCAGTTTACTCATCTCAATAATAAATCCTGGATTTATTTGAGAGTTGAGGTCGCAAACTGCAAATCCTGATCACCAGTTCTTCGAAGCAAAGTCCAAATCCAAATTCAAATTCTGAGCTAGTGTACATTCTCTTCTGAGTTAGAAAACATCAAATCGAGCTTCCTCCCCAAAGTTAGCCTCCCATTTCTAGGTACAGAGGAGACTATAACTTTGGGATTATAAAAAGCATAGCATGAATATTGCTTTGGAATATGATCACACATAAAAAAATGAGTTAATTTCAGAGACATACACTCTGAGTGAATAAGACATAGGAAATGAAACCTCTTTCTGAAAATAGCTTCTAGATTTATCTGTGGTCACTTTTCTGAGTTCCATTTTTACATTGAAATTAAACTTCCTAATTTTCTTCCTTGTTGGGAAAAAATGGTGTGCCAAGTTTTATGATACCATTAAAAGACTCTTTGATTGCTGGAGTTGCAACAATATAAATTGTCATGTCTGCTACAATAAAGACTGACCCTTAGAGATTATATATTTCTAATGTGGTATTATCTACACACACAGAGTGAAAAAAGAATTGAGAAAAGACGTGTAACTCAATAAATCAGTCTAAAGAACATGCCTGTTAATTGAAACAAAGGCAGCTTGAAGTTTTCCAGATTTTATCTACATTTTCAAATTTCCAATTTCATTATCAATAGTGTCTGCACCTTAGGTCAAAATTTTACTTGTCGAATATGATGTTATTCCTTATATCTCAACAGAAAACAATGTCTAAGGTGAAAGAATCATTTATAATTTAATAGTTAACACTCATTCACTAGTTTCTACTAATCAGAAACTTCTTGCCAGCCTTTACATAAACTTTCTTACTTAATTATCAAAGCAACATCAGAATGTCCATACAATGGAAAATATGGGTACATAAAACAACAAAGGTAAATATTAAAAACATTTTAAATGAAGGAAGCCAGACACCAAAGACTATGTGATATATAATAGCCTATAATGAAATCTTAAAAGAAAAATGTAGTGACAGGAGGCAGATCTCTGTTTGCCAGGAGCTGGACTTTAGGGAGAAAGGAACTATACAAAGGAAATTTTTTAGGAAAATGTAAATGTCGGTATCACACTTGTGGTGGCAGTTTCATTACATTTATCAAAAGTCATCACACCAAAAATCCTTGAATTTTGTTATATGAAGAGTTTATCCTCAATATAGTAGAATTTTGAGAGTTAACAAAAAGCCACAGGAGATAAATGTTATGTATCTATCTTTTTGTAAAAAAGCATAAACTGAGGTTAAAGTTGACTAACTCACACAAGGTCACACAGCCAATGAATTGAACCCACTTCTTATTGGCCCCAAGACCATGAACTCTGCGCAGACAGGTAGGAAATTGCTGCGAACTCCCTGTTAACATCTCGATCATCAATGGCTGCATCTTGTAGAGAGCAGACATTGAACACATATGTGCAAATCATATATAAATAGGTTCCTGAAGCCCAAGTTCTTCCCTCTCTGCTGCACAATCTTGCCTCAAAATAGATTGTCCCTTTCAATGGTATTCTACTCCTTTAGAAAAATCTAAATTGAAAAAGCAAAAGCACCTTACATGATGAAGATGGTATATAAATATATTCACTCTTCCACAAACTATTAAGCTATATGGTATAATATTTACTTTTTTTCTTTTTTTTGAGACAGAACCTCAAGCTGTCACCCTGGATAGAGTGTTGTGGCATCCAGAGCTCACAACAACCTCCAATTCCTGGGCTTAAACAAGTCTCCTGCCTCCGCCTCCCAAGGAGTTGGAACTACAGGTGCCCGCCACAACACCTGGCCATTTTTTGGTTGCAGCCATCATTGTTGTTTGGCAGACCTGGGCTGGATTCGAACCCACCAGCCCAGGTGTACATGGCTGGCACCTCAGCCTGTTGAGCCACAGGTGCCGAGCCTATAATATTTACTTTTTAAATGAGATGTAATTTTTTTTTTGAGACAGAGCCTCAAGCTGTCACTCTGGATAGAGTACTGTGGCAACACTGCTCACAGCAACCTCCAATTCCTGGGCTCAAGCGAGTCTCTTGCCTCTGCCTCCCAAGTAGCTGGGACTACAGGTACCCACCACAACGCCCAGCCATTTTTAGGTTGCAGTCACCATTGTTTGGCGGGACCGGGCTGGATTCGAACCCACCAGCTCAGGTGTACATGGTTGGCGTCTTAGCCCATCGAGCCACAGGAGCCGAGCCAAATGAGATGTAATTTATTCTGGTGAACTGGAAGTATGACTTGTTCTTTCTGGTGGTGAATATCTTCCTTAAAATTCCTTTGGTTTTTAAATGGATTCCTGAAAAAGAATATTGGAAATTTATCTTTAATATTTTCATTTTAAGAGGAACTATCTGGGCCTTTTCCCCAGAGATCTCTCAAATCAGGTTCATCTGAGATATCCACACGTTGAAAGCAGTGTGGGATTCAGTGTTTACCCAAGGTTCTCAGCCTTGACCTGTAAGGTTATTCTCTTTATAAATGGTCTTGCATCCTACAACATACTCTGAGCATACACAATTGTTTTTATGTTCTCTCTCAGACTTCAAATGCCACAGTCTCTCCTTGCATCTCAAATGCTCATATTTTCCAGAAAGAGTTTCTTATAAACAATTTAAATGTGGTTGTCAAAAATCCTCACCAGCTGCTTCAGTTTCCTTCCCCATATTCAGAGTAATTAACATCTGCAAATTGCAAAGAAACGAGGTCTCTGTCTCTCTCTCTCTCTTTTTTTTGTGTTTTTTTGTTTGTTTGTTTTTACTGTGGTTCTCTTTTTCTTTCTTCAAAGACATCCAGACTCACTGCCTGGGTTTATTTCAGGTTAATGAAAAGTGTATTTAAAAATAGCCCTTATTCTCCTTCCCACAAAAAGAAAAAAAGGGCTTTAATAGGTATTAAGATCGCTTCTATATGAAAACCATTCAAGGTGCCATTTTAAAATAGAAAACAGAATCAGATGTAAAAATGCAGAAGTTGTTTAGATTAGAAGCATTTATTTTTAAAAATCCTAAGTCTCTAGCTATTCATTAGCCAGAAATATCACCAAATGTTCCATTCTATGTACATTTTTTAAGGCATAAAAATGGTCAAAATAATACAACGGTGATAGTAGGACAACCGTGTGATAGTAGGATAGCGGAGTGAAGAAAACGTCTTCCAACCCGAGAGCAAACAATCCCATCTATCGCTGGACAAGAGCTATGAACAGAACCTTCTCTGAGGAAGATAGACAAATGGCCAACAAATACATGAAAAAATGCTCATCATCCTTAATCATTAGAGAAATGCAAATCAAAATGACCCTGGGATATCACCTCTCCTTTACTAGGTATCTACCCAGGAGAGAAATAACTTTGTCATGAGGACGTTTGCTCTAGATTATATATTGCTGCTCAATTTACAATTGCTGAGATGTGGATGGATCAATAAACTGTGGTATATGTGTACATGGAATACTATTCAGCCATGAAAAATGGAGGATTTATATCTCTTGTATTAACCTGGACGGAGTTGAAGAAATTCTCCTTAGTAAAGTATCACAGGAATGGAAAAGCAAGAATCCAGTGTACTCAATACTAACATGAAGCCAGTAGATAAAAAATACACACCCACACAAGAGGAAAACTCAATTAAATTCAAGTTGGGGGAAGAGGGAAAGAGGGAGGATGAGAAAGAAGGAGAGAGAGGGATTTGTGCGCTGTCACCTAAGAGGGACAATATAGGGATACATGGAGTACCTCCTGTGTGAGGGGCACAATTACGACAGGACTTTGCCAGACAAATGCAAGCAATGTAGCTTAATCATTTGTATCCTCATATTAATCTGAACTAAAAAACAAAACATGTAGGTAATCATTCCATGCCTTGCAGGAGGTGTATAGTGTTGACAGAAAATCCAAGAAAAGTGGAATATAGTATTCCAAATGCTAATTTGATCAAACTACTAATAAATTCCTTTAAAAAAAATAATTAAGAATGCTTTTATATTTAGCACTGGACTTATAGGATTCAGATGCACCATTTTGTATGCACCAAAACCATCAGTATTGCACCTGTCACAGGCAAGGGTTAGAAGTTAAGATGCTTTCACTTCAGTACATAAACTGCACTCTTCTTATAACTAACTAGAAAATACTGATAAGGAAACTGAAATTGGTATAAGTTCCAAGAGAAAAATATTTTTAAGAGTCTGGAAATTGTAACATATACAGATATTCTTGGTGACAGTATAGATATACTTTGACAGTAAGCAATTCTGTGTAAATTACAAATGAAAATTCACATAAGAGCTTCTTGAATGAGCTTTGGTTAGGGTTGCAAGATTTGGAAAATAAAAATATAGGACCCTTAGTTAAATTTCAATTTTGTCCAAATAAAAATATTTTTAACATAAGCATATCCTATGAAATATTGGGAATACAATTATGCAGTACCAAAACCCATTTGTTGCACACATAAAATTCAAATTTAACTGGGTGCTCCATATGTTATCTGTCAAAAGTGTAAAAGCAATGCTAAGAGTAACTCCGCAAGTACTAAAATGACTCAAAATTAATGTTATATCAAGTCATCTGTTTGGGAGCAAGAAGACGAAGCTTTGATTTGTCCAATGAACAGCTAGAGGAATGGAGACTCAGTTTGAAACAGAGGTAGGGAATATAATTAAATAAATGCATGATATTTTGCTATTGTTTTAATGTACTCTTAGCTGGTGAAATAATAAAGAAGATGTTACAATATTGGTCTTTCTTTTTCAAGTCTTTAAAATTCAAAAGCCTTAGTACCACTGGATTCTCCTACTGTTTTGTTCAATATTTGTGGTCCTATTAAATTTTTGTCCAGTTATCATTTAAGTAAGAAAAATAGGTTGACCTTTCTACCCTTCATTTTTATGCAATTTAAGAGTCACAGAAAAATTGAGTGGGAGGTAAAAAATCCCCCACATAACCCCTGCTTCACACATGTACAAACATCCCTTGACTTACCATAGGGTTACGTCCTGATAAACCTACTCTCCGTCTGACTTCAGACATTTTCAATTGATGATGGTTTTTCCAGACTTAACTGCACTCTAAGTTGTGAAGTGTACTAAATGTGTATTGCTTTCACACCATCTTAAAGTTGAAAAATTGTAAGTTTACCCATCATGAAGTCGGGTACAGCTCCTGGCATTACCAACATCCCCACCATTAGTTCTTTTTCTGCTTTGGCTCTATCAGTGCCAAAATGACATAAGAAAAACAGCTCTTCTATTATTTGTAATAAAATCTGTTCCCCTCAAACAGCCTTGTGTTCTCAAGTTACTGCTGGTGGCATTGTCCACCTTGACTTGAACCACGTGTGCCATCCAGAGCTACCACCTTAGCACAATGTCCTCTCTCCTCCATCTGTAGCAGCTTCTTAAATGTTTTCTCCTTTAACTCATGTTCCACTTCAATTTACTTTGCACATAGTAGCTCTCAGATGTTAATATCAGATAGTATTACTTCTATGTTCCAATTCTCCTAGTGGCTTCCCATTACCCTCAGAACAAACCCAATTAATGACCAAGCTCTCCCCTTTTGTACCTCACATCTTCATTGCTGTTACTCTCCTTGCACTTTGTTTCACAGACATACCCTAAGTTCGTCCCCTCTGCAGAGCATGGCATTTGCTGTTTCTTTTCTGTGGAGCTTCTATCTTCAGTTATTTTCATGACTCATTACCTCCCTCATTCAAGTCCATGATCCAATGTCAATGCTTCAGAGATAATTTTCTAATCATAATGTATATATACTAACCCATTGCCTAGGCCCAGACCCTATTACATACTTTACTTTCATATATATATATATATATATTTCCTTTTTATTCACAGTACTTCCAAAGATCCAAAATGTTACTTATTTATTGTATAACTCCACACATGAAAAAATGAGGACCATTAAAAATAATCTTGTCCCTCTTATTCACTGCTTTAGCCTAATTCCCTAGCCCCTAATAGATGCTCAAAAATATTTGTGAAATGTATAAGCAAATTGAATATCCTCTGGCATCAAAGCCTAGGTCTTTTAAGAGCCTGGAGAAGAAGAAAATGTGAGTAAAATAATCTCACTTAAATGCAAAATTATCCTTTCTCTGTGATCTCAAACTGTGCCTTCGTATCCATTCCTTTCCAAGAGAATTTCAGGGTCTCTAGAGAATACTGACCATCAGGTTAAGGAGCGTCCATTCCAGACAAGCATTTGCTGCAGAGGTTAAAGGGATATCCATGCAAATTAAGCTTTATTACTTATCCTATTTCCCTGTCATATATTAGCAAACCAAGTAAGAAATTGCAGAAGACATGTAAGTCTAGCAATAATTTTTATTCTGAAATTCTTACTGCAAATATGCACATAAAAATGAAAACCTTTTCACCTGCAAGCCACAGTAATTGTTCTCCCAACTGATTTAACAAGAATTTAATAAAGATTCATAAATATTTTTGCTAACTGGAGCCAAAACAGAGTTCCAAAGATAGAAATCTCCTAAGAGCATTCTGTCTGAGAGTTTTCTGCACCAGATGATCCAAAGAGGTCACAGTGTCATTGAATAGCGTGGTGAGGAGTGTTTACAGACCTGGCAGACATGAACGTACTGGAAATGTCAAGGATGAAGGATTTTGCCAAGGGTTTTGTCTCACGTAATACTAACAGCATCGATAGCATATGACTAGCATATAGTAGCTGTTCAATAAAAATGTTTTAAATCCAGAAATTATTAAATAAATACATAATTTAACTTGCTTTTCCTTTTTGAAGGATTTGATGTGCTGTAGTTTATGGAAAGTACTGAGGCTGAAAGGCCGCAACCTTTTTTCGCAAAACATCCAAAAGTCTAAATTGTCTTTTCATTTGTTAATCTGAAGCATAACACTGGGTTTCTTTACAATCTTTGTGTTTTCTTCTTTCTCTGACGTTTTTTTACTTCTTTCCCTCCTACTAGTCCACATGTCTAATTTTCTTTGTTTTTGTATTTACCCATGACCTTTAAAAGTCTTTTTATTTGTATTTGTCTTTGTATTTACCCCATGATCTTTCCTACAGTGTTCATAAAGTTATCATACCTTTAAATATTTCCTCTATGCTAATGACCCACATAGCATTTGGAGTCCTCACTGTTCAATGATGCTCAAATTGCGACACTGTAAAATCCTGCTGCCAAATTTCTGATTCCAAAGAAAAGCATTTTCCAAGAATTCAGAGTGACTCTCCTTCGCCTCCTAAGACATAGTTCAGGGATGACTCTCAGCTTTGGAGGCCTTCTGCTCTGTTTGCTTTCCCGCATATGAGCCCAGCCCAGTGATGGCACCAGGCCTTCTCATTACTTCACGTGCCTTGTCTAGGGCCACGGCATAGCTTCAGAAAGCCATTTACTCTTCTCAGAATGTTTCTCATTCTTCATTAAATATCTAATTCTGGTAGACATTAAAAATGAAGTCCAAGGGATAATTTGGTGGTTATACCAGGGGAAAAAGAAAATTAAAAAAAAAAAATTTAAACATTGAGTTGGGAGAACTGGGTTTTGATTTAACTGGATAGAGCCAGGAAAATAACTTCTTCCAAGACCTTAATTTCAATAATATGAGGTGTTTAGGGGTCACCAATGTGGTCCTGTTCAGCTTTACTGGCTACTTTTCATTTGAATATAAATTTTCGCTTAAACTAATTGACTCTTTCCCCCCATAAAGCTCTATGTACAATCTAACTATTTTCTAAGCTTAGCAAATCTGCTATTCTTTAAGGTTTTGCTCCAGGAGATGGAAATACTCACCATAAAAGTCTACATTTTTATGACATTCTTAATAATGAGAACTCCCCTACAACATTAAATTAAATAAAAATAAATGAACCTTTATATCATACAAAAAAAGAAAAAAACTGGTGTTAGTGAAATTACACATTTCATATCCATCACAGGGCCAAACTAAAACATATATTTTTAGATAATTATGGGTAAAAGTAAGTTTAAAGTATATAGAAGTGAAATGTTAATTATTTTCTCTTAGGAAGAGAATTAAAATAATATCTACTATTTTCCATTTTTGTCATTTAAACCAACACAAACATTTGAGGCTCCACTTTGTGCTCTGTATCCCTAGACACGGATTATCTCAAGAGGCCGTCTGGAAACATTGATCAGTGTGTGAATGTGACAACTCCCTCTACCTCAAGGCTCTACTCTCAGATTTAACTGGTCATTTTACAATCTGAAATTTGCTAGTGGGTTTTGAGGACGAGAAACAAAAAAACTCCCAAAAGTTTAAAAAATGTCTAATTTTATAAAACTTGGTCCAGATGGAAACGACCTCTTCTCATCGAGGAAGTAGTAACTGCCAGTCTTTTCGTGGAAAGGATTTATCTTGATAGAAATTGGGCACCTGAAGTCAGGCCAGGCCATTAGGTATTGCGGTCAGGTTACGTGATACCACATGTATCAACCCCTCCCATTGGACTACTGCAGGGATCATGTCGCTGTGAATCTGAGCTGGAATTAAAACTATGTCTGGAAGAGCATGAGAGGAAGGGTGTGTGTGTGTGTGTGTGTGTGTGTGTGTGTGTGTGTGCAAATACAAATGCAGTATGCAAATGGATACGGAACAGGAAATAAGTTCATGGGTGGTTGAATTAGTAGAGTACAAGGTCATAACTATCAACCAAAACAAAAAGCTTTGAATGCATGAAAAGTGAGAAATGTTGCGAATTTATTTTTATATGATAACAGCCATACTTTGTACAGAAGGATTCAGGAAATATCCAGATATAAAAATTTATTAACGACCTCTGAATAAAGAACTCATCATTCTTGTTGACATGAATAAACAAGAAAAACAAGAAATGAGATGCATAATAATTAAAGAGTTGAGGTATTCCTTGCCAAACTGTCTTATGTATAAATTTATTCATTTTTTCCAGTTAACTATTCACATCTATGCAATTTTAAAGCTCATGTTCTTTAAAATGGAAATTTTTTAAAGTGGATAAAAGCCACATTTGTTAATAATTCTTTCTCCCAGTCTCATTATTTTCCCCCACCTTCAATTATTCAGTCCCATCATGTATGGGACTCATCTCTGTTCATTTAAAAACTACATTTCCTATTCTAAAAAAATCTTTTCCTTTCCCCAGTAAACATGAGCTGTAGTTCTTCCTAGCTGTAAGACAGGATGTGTTTGAGGTGGCTCTCACACTTGTGATTCTCTTTTCTTGGTATCAGCTTCTCAGGTAATGATGAGGGGAGAAGGAGAAAAGAAATAAAACAGACACTGCCTTATCTGTCAAGCACAGCACTCCCCTCTCCCGCCTCCGCACTGTCTTAGCATTGTGTCTACAGACTCAACGTAGAGGTTTGGTGGCTCACTTTGAGCAGTGCCCTGTGGCACTGACAATTTCTTGAGAGTTTACCTTCCAGCAGAACTCTAGGAGGTAGGTGATCTTAAGTAGCAAATCCTCTCTGGGGTAGTTTCAGGAACACTGTGGATTCTGATTGCATCTTCCCTAGAGTTAATTCAGAGCCCTGTGGGTACTAGCAGGATCTCACACTGTTTGGGAAGTAGGAGCGCCAGATGGACTGGAGCGGTGGTCTTCGCCGTTGGTCCCACTGCTAGGCCTTCCCCAGCATGTTCTTCCACAGTGTATTTCCCCACTGTTCCGTTAGCATAATGCATGTCAACAACCAAAGTTCCATAACGCAATACAGCAACACTCCTACTTTCCTGGGTCTTCCCTCAATTACTTTGCTTGAGGAAAAGAAATTAGCTCTTAGTTTTTTAAATGAGGTTGCGTTTTTGTTTTAGAGGGTACTGCAGGAATTTTTTGCTTTCACTCATGAAGACAGAGTTTTTACATGTGGCAAAAATGTCTTCTTTTTTAAAAAAATCTATTTTATTGTATATCTTCCACAACTATATGTAATTTGTAGCCTTTGGCATCTTAGTATTTTTACAGTTAAGAAAGCACTATGTGGCTCTGGTTAGACAACAGGATTCAAAGCTCAGCAGGCATGTGATTTCATAATCACGTCAAAAGACAAAACTGTAACTTTTAACTCTTCATGTTTGTGGTGCGGATTCCAGGCAGCTGTATTACTTGATTTTGTCTTGTTTTGCTTTTTGATTTTTGTTTTTTGTTTTTAGTCACTCTGTTAAAAACTCTGCTTCAACATTTGATTCCTGAGGGAGGAAAAACTACTTCTTGACTCTGGAAGCAGGATGGCATTAAATTTCTTACTTCCTCCTCATTGTTTGGTTTAGCTGGTCAACGCTCATGGCTGACTGTGAACTGCCTTGGGAGTTTTAGGGAGGTTAACTATTGGGTTACATCCTAACTTCATGTAAAGCATCTGCAAATAATCAACATACAGAAAGAAAAGCAGAGTGGGGGCAGCCTTCGGGATTTGATTTAACTAAACTTTCCCGTGAGCCACATTTCTTTGTTTACATACATTCCTGTTCTGAAGGCCAACTTCCTGTCATAAAGCTGCATACTGAATTCAAGTATTTAGAAAACAGTATGGCTCAAACCACCATAACTCTGGAAACAGATTTCAAGTAACTATTACTCTTAAAGGATATGTTATAACATGGAGCACGTTACTTCGACTTTCACCGCAATTCAAATCCATTTCATATGATCATTTTTGCAACACACATGGAAATCGGTACTATTTTCTGCAAAAAACTATCTGTCAGTATAGGCCTTTTTTAGAGACACCAAAGCTGACATAGTACAAAGATTGAATGAAAGGGATGGAACTTCTTTTTCAAAACTGATAAATTCCTAAGAGAAGACACAGCCTGTGACCAATCCCATATGGTATAAATTCTAGCAGTACAAGTTTCTTCGATAATTCAAATGTCGTATTTCTTTTGACTCCTTCAGTATATTGTCCTTTTATTGATTATTTTATATGTTATGGATCTTCTATTTCTCTCTTCTTTTTGAAAACATTATGTAATATTTCCTTTCATACCGGTGCCTCATATTTTGGTCTCCCTGCCAACAAAGCTTTCCCAGACGATGGCTAATTTTAGTTTCAAGTCTATGACTAGATCTAATTAGACTTAATTAAATCAAACTTCAACTATTACCCCAAATCCTTCTCACCAATGACCTCCTAGGGACAATGGCAAGTTTTCACAAATACTTATGGTACTTTCTCTAGAATTTAGATCTATTGACTGTTTCCAGAATTTCTCTCTATGCTCTGTCTTTTTTATTTTATTTTATTTTTCAACAAATAATTGATATTTATTGAACATTATATTCATCGCTGGGATAGGTAAACATTGATTCCATTTGTGAAACAAGCAAAATTATAGTGATAAAAAATCATATAAGTGGTTACCTAGGCTGAACATGGGTAGATTTACCGCAAAGGGTTGTGAGGAAACTTTTTGGAATCATGAAAATTTATATTTTTATGGTGATGGTTAAATGAATGCATATATTTGATTAAATACTAAATCATATTTAATAAATATGATTTTTTTCCAGTGGTAAGACAGAATTTATTTATAGAAAAGAATACAGAAAACACTAAAGCTCCTGGTAGAGAAAGAGAACTCAAGTGGGGAGAGAAAAGCTCTTTCCATTTCTCTCCTCGTCTTTCCCCCTCTCCCCATTTAGGCTTTTAGTCTTGGGGTATATCTAGGTGTATGGGTTCCTTGGCCAGGAAATGAATGAACTCAGTCCCTTCCACCAGGGCAAAGTGAATGAATATATCAATGAATGAACACAGTCCATTCATGGAATTGAGGCCTAGGAAATTCACATGAAATTGACCTAGGCATAGGAAATGGGGGTTCCACATTTAGTCCTAAGTGTAAAGTGAAGGAGACACCAAGGCGCAGGTGTCTCCTTGGCAGT
>CAUYON010004771.1:0-19555 GCA_963573935.1 Arctocebus calabarensis | reverse complement strand
AAAAAAAAAAAAAAGAAGGTGCAAGTGACTCACCCAAGGTGCCACAGGCAGAGCCAGGGTATGACCTCAGACCTGTCTCACTCCGTGGCTTGAGGGTTCATTTGGAGTCCCCAAGGGGACAAGAGAGCACCCTGTGGGCCCTGCTTCAGATCCACATAGGGAGGGGGTGATTGAAGAAGGAGCAGGGTGGGCCCCTACTTACAAGAGGCCAGGCCTGGCGAATGAGCCATGTCAAGCCTTACTGCAGTGGTGGGGGTTTAAAGGATCAGCCATGGGGTTTGTAACCAGCATCCCCCATGGCCCTTGGAAGGTGAAACTTGCTGGCCTCCCCCCAGGGAGTTCCTGGTTCAGCTCAGGATGTGGCAATGACAAAGGCACAGCCCTTCTAGGAGCTCTCTCCCCAGAAAAGAAGACAGACCCAGGGACTGACACACAGGAGGACACATAGCGACTATCACCAAAGGAGCAAGTGCCAGGTACACAAGGGACAGAGTTAGAAGTATCAGGTGGAGAGGCCGGGTGCGGTGGCTCACGCCTGCAATCCTAGCACTCTGGGAGGCCGAGGCAGGGAGATTGCTTCCATCACACCCTGGGTCGCAGACAGGAGGGCAAGAATGAGACCCCTTCTCTACCAAAAATAGAAAAACTAGCCAGGCACCTGTAGTCTCAGTTACTTGGGAGGCTGAGACATGAGGATCATCCAAGCCCAAGAGTTTGAGGTTGCTGTGAGCTATGACACTATGGCACTCTACCCAGGGCGACAGAGTAAGACTCTGTCTCAAAAAAAAAAAAACTATCAGGTGGGGGTACTTGGGGGCACTCCCTGAAGGAGGTGACTTCTGAGCTGGATTTTGAATGGAGGTATATAGGAGCTCTGCAGAGACTGGATGTGTAGGAGAAGGCTGCAGGTACCACAAAGGCCCAGAGTGGGAGTGACAAGCATACCTGGGGCTGCCTGAGCACCTGTGTGAACCATCTCAGCCAACCCTCCCACCAGTGTGAGAAAACAAACATGAATGGAGAAGAGGAGATACACTGAAGAGACTAAGGGAGGTCACACAACTTGTCCAAGGTCACACAGCTCGTAACTGATAAGGCAAGACTTGAACCTGGCTGTGTGTGGTCCAGAGCCTGTGGAGAGGGGTCTTAAATGCCAGAGAAGGCCCCCATGGTCTGCTCAGCACAGTAAAGAGGGTACAGCACCTTCTAATTTATGTGCCTATTCTGTCCCTACATGTGTATAAATAATTGTAAATAACATTTTAAATAAAATGTTGTCATGATTACAAGAGAAGCAATCTGGAAGGAATGAGGCTGCCTTCACCCATTCATAGCGATCTGTATCAGTAACAGACTTACTTACAGACCACCCTTACATTCAGTATTTGATGCACATAAGTAATGATTAGTTCAATAAAAGAGCTGGAGGGGCTCTCCCTCCTCCCCCTTTAGCCAATCATTCTTCAACAGTGCTTCCCGGACCCTCAACCTTAAGATGATCACCAGGACCCGAAGGCATTCTCTTCGGGGAGAGAATTAAGGAATTTTCTAGAAAGAAAGCCCATAGGCAATGGGGAGCCATGGTCGACCTCTGAGAGGGCAGGACCACTGTCAGATGGGTGTTTTAGGAAGACTGAAATAAACTGAGTCACAAAGATAGAAAGATAGACCCCAATTTGATGCAATAATTGATAAATTTATTACACCTGCAGGGGGCTGATACCACAAAGGCATGCAGCCCCGAATGCTAGGTGAGCAATCCTTTTCTACCATTTTTCTTGTGTGGTCAGCAAAGCAAGCTAGCATAATACAGAAGCTAATCATAGCAATTAAGGCAGGGTTGCAGGGTGGGGGGTGCATATTGGTTCATAAATCACAAGACACATCATAAGTTCATTACTTCATGGTTCATACATAGTTCAGGGGTACAAGGGACAGACATAGGAGTTGGGTAAGTTTCCAAGGAACTCGGGACTTTCCAGCAGGAGGTATTGCACCAGGGGCTTCTTTAAACCATACCCCTCCCTTCCTTCTGTAAGCTTATCTCTTCTCCCAGAATTTAGCTCCTCCGCCCTTGTGGGGGCTGGGGCTAAGACACCAAACACTTCCCCTTTGAAGGGTAAAGGGTTGTTATGTTATTTAAATGTATGGGTTCGGGGATTAGTAGCAGGGGTAGGGGGCTTGGTGCAGGGACAGGGGGATTGGTTATTACAAGACTTCAGGGGTTCAGGGGAGGCGCAAGGCCAAGAGTAGGGAGGGGGTGAGGGGGCCTTGGCACTCACCTGGGGGCAAGGAGGGGGTTACCTGATGTCAGGGCTGGGGCGGAAGGGACAGGTACGAGGGTGAGGGCTGGCAGGACCCTGGTGAGTTGGCCCTGGGTGGGAGGCACCCAGGACATTGGTCTCTGCTTGGAGGACTGAGGGGGGTGGAGAAGGAGTCAGTGTGACACACATCAGGAGGGTCTGCAGAGGCGCCCTCAGCTTTGGGCCCTGGTCCTTCCAGGGGCCCTCTGAGTGATGCCCACTTAGCATAGCTTGTGGTCAGAGACCACAAAGGGCCAGGACTGGGAGGTACCCAGACAGCACCAGTCCAGGCGGGGGGTCCAGGCGAGGGGCTTACCGTAGTCACACAACAGTCCGTGTCAGCAGGGCAGGGACTGCAACCTCCTGCCTCTCAGCCGTATCACTCCACTGCGGTGACCTCCATGCAAACCAGAGTGGGAATCCGTCTAAACAAAAGCCGCCAGACGTGCTGAGTTGGACGTGAGTGTACACAGGGGAGAACAGAAACTTGCCTGTACACAGACTGGCTGAGTGGCGAGGCCCAGGGACATGGCTCTGGCCTCACCCCAGTCGACATTCGGGGGTCTAAGAGGGAAGACTGCCTCGTGGGACCCTCAGACCATGTCATTGTGGGCAGCACTCCGGCTCTGAAGAATGGGCAGCAGAGAGCCCAGGGTGGTTTTATCCGGATAGTGCGGGGAGCGGGTTTGGTTGGGAAGGGCGCAGGCAGTGGGGTTTTCAGCACTCATGAAAGTGGAGGAGCCTCCACCCTCATGTCCCCCACGACCTGTCCTCAGAAGGCAGAGCTGGTCCCCCCAACTCACAGACAGATGGGCCACCTGGACCCGAGTCCTACCCTCCCCCCATGGGGACCCTACCCCTCACCCACCTTTCTCATTTTTCCCAGGGAGCCCTGCAGCAGCCAGGAGCCAGTCTCCTGAGTAACGAGCTGACTTGTCGAGAATGTTATCCAGTTTCTTCATTCATTCATTCAGCAGATATTCCTCTGTTGCCTGCCAGACACTGTTCCTGGCCCTGGGCTCCCAGGAGACAACAAAACAGACAGCCTTCAGGGAGCCTCCGTGGTACTGTGCGAAGCTTGGGGCAGGTGCCTGTCACTGGGCTGGGCTCTGAAAGCGTCGGTGCTGCTGCCACTATCAGGGACCCTAATACCCAGCAGAAGCTTCAGTCCCACCAGGCTTCCCCATCAGGCATCTTGGGCCCATCTGGTCCCATCCCGTCCTCTGCTGTCCCAAGGCTGACGTTCACTCCCTACCACCCCTGCAGGGGAGACTGGCTGCTGAGCTTCGTGTACCGTACGTCCTCCGTGCAGCTCCGTGTCGCCGGCCTGCAGCCCGTGCTGCTACAGGACAGGAGGGTGGAGAACGTGGACCTGTCCTCAGTGGTGAGTACTGGCTTGTCCCTCCCAGGGATCTGCATTTGCTGAAGGTGAAGGGCAGGTCGGGGCTTAGTTACCCTAACCTGGTGACCCCACGCCCCAGCCCATTCCACCCCAGAAGAGGGATAGCCTAAGAATTTCTCCGGGAAGATGTGGCTCGTTTACCAGGTGCCTTCCCTGTGCATGGGCTCTGTCCCTAGGCCCTTTACACACATCATCTCGAACCCTCACACAGCCTCTGGGGCAGGCGCTATGGTCTCCACCCTACAAATTAGGAAACTGAAGCTTTAAAAAGTTCCTACCACACAACTAGTGATGGAACCTCCAGAGTCCACGCTCTTGTCCCCACATTACCAGCCTCCTCCCACCCGCAGTCCTCCCCCAAGGGCTCCCCCACAGCCCCCATCACTAGTCAGGGATATTTGGCCTGGAAACAGCCAGGCACAGGACACAGGTGGAGAGCTTCAGGCCAGACCCGAAGCAGAAGCACCTGCTGGCCAGATGGAGAAAGGACGGAATGCAGACCCCAGGGCCCGGCCCAGACCTTCCACATCAGTCTCTAGGGGCACAGCCCATGAGTCTGCATTTTAAACATGCTTCCCAGGGGTTCTCGTGCAAAGATTACCCTGGGCTTCACGAGCAGGTGGCGAGAAAGAATTCTTGCTGGGAACGGGGTGGGAGGGAACCTGCCTGGGGAGCCACACGAACCCAATTAGAGTTTCTAGATCACCTTTCAGGCTTGAAGGAAGCCAATGCTATACACCCATCAGGGAATTAACAGCACCACGTGTGGACACTATGCCTGGCTCTGCCTTAAGCCTTTTATGGGCATTAGTGTCCCCACCATACAGATGAGGACACTGAGGGTAGCGGGCTAAGGGCTTACCCAGGGTCACACCACTGGATCGTGGCACAGCAGGACTCCAACACAGCTCTGAAGCTGATGAGTATAGCCCCGCTGGGTAGATGTGAAAAACAGTGGGAGAAGTGCCCCACAGGACAACAGGTCAGCAGGCCACAGTGACAATCACAAGCCGACTCCAGCAGTGTAAATCCCTGCAATGGGAGGGGCCCATGAGACAAGATCTTTGGTTTCCAATTATTACATTGCTGGCTGCCATTTATCAAGTGCCCAGGGCATTCCCAAGCACTTCCCAGTTTCTGCTTAATAGTAGTAGTCTGAGCAGCGCCATCCTGCCTCTCGGCAGACAGACCAGACTCTTCCCTAGATAATTGAAACCTCTGCTGGCTTGTGCAGCACTCCAAAGGACTCTGGTTTCTGCCTTCAGCACCAGCGGCTGCCCACCCTGACCAGCTGCTCCACTGCCCCCCGATGGCGGATGAAGCTGGACATCTTCTGGGAGGCCGAGCAGGTGGATTGCCTGAGCTCAGGAGTTCAAGACTAGCCTGAGCCTGAGCGAGACTCCATCTTTAAAAATAGCCAGGCATTGTAGCAGGCGCCTATAGTCCCAGCTACTCAGGAGACTGAGGCAAGAGAATCACTTGAGCCCAAGGGTTTGAGGTTGCTGTGAGCTGACACCACGGCACTCTACCGAAGGTGACAAAGTATGACCCTGCGTCAAAAAATAATGAAACTGGGCACCTTGACCCACTGCCACATGCCCCAGTGTGGCACAAGCAGGACAGCATGTTCACTGACACTTGACCGGGCACAGGATAACACAGGGCAATTGTCATGCAAAAATCCTACAGTCAAAACTTCACCAGGCACTGTTGCCTATGGTGTCCATAAGCCACATCCCTGCTCACAGCTTCTTCCTGCCCAGCCTGATACCAGGTCGCTGGAGCCAAGTCATCGCTTTTGTGTTGTCACCCTCTAAATCCCCAGGACCCTGACGCACAAGTCTTAACTCACACAAGGAACCCAAATGAAGCAGCCCCAGGCCTTCCTGAGTGGACTGTGTAGGGCCAAGAGTAAGAGGAGTTTCTAGACTCATCATGCATGAAACCGATTGCCCCTGGTTAAAGAGAGTCATAGAGGACAGATAAAAGAGTCTATGGCTGCCGCCACAGGAAGCCTTCTGGACCATCTTTTTCCCTGATACAAACCTCACAACAACCCCATCCAGTGGTTGGGAAGAGCCCCAAGTCACAGGTTGGAAAACCGAGGCTTGAGAGAATGGACTCAAGGTCAAGGAGTCATAGATCTGGACTTGATCCCAGGTCCAAAGCCTGTGCTGTCCACTTCCCTATAGGAATGTCGTAAGCTGGTTTGCAAGACCAGGAAACCACAGGAGTCAAGAGTGGTGCCTCCTGGCCCCGGTCCAGGACTCCCTGGTCCTATCAGAAGGGGCCTGCCCCCTGAGTGGGGTGAAGGGGAGCAGCGACTTTGTGCCTCCCTCTCCAAAAGAATCAAAGGCAAAAAAGATCAGCTAAAAGTTCCTTTAAGTGCCACAAAGCCCTCACAAGATCCGGCTTCTGCCTGGGATGGGATATGGTGGGAAGGGCGTAGTTTTTAGTACCAGAGAGTCCTGGCTTCAAATCCTGTCTCTGCCACTGCTGTGTTGCTCTGTGACCTTGGACCAGTTACTGAGTCTCTCTGTTCCTTGGTCTCCTCATCTACGAAATGGCAGACAGGACCTGACATCCGGACGGCTCCTGTGAGCTGCCTGGGACACAGTAGGCCATCATGGAATGCCAGTTCCCTCCTGTCCTGCCCCCCGCCAATACCACCCGTTCTTTTGCCTTTGGAACCAGCAGCTTTCCAGACTTCGCTCCTTCCTCAGACCGTCTTGGTGGCAGCCTCCCAGCTCCTGCCTAATAATAGCTCTTTACCACATTAGGAGCAGTCACAAAAGCAGTGCTTTCCCCTTCGGGGTAATTAGCAGGAATTAGCAGCGCCTCTGCACTGCCCTCCTGTTTTCCTTGCAGGAGAAGTTGCTGGCAGAGGGTTTTCACTGCTGCTGCTGGGGGAGAGCTGGATGCCCTCTGCTCTGAGCAGAGACCCGCAGGACCTGTCTTCTCCCTGCTACGGGGCCCTTTGTGTTCCTCCCAGGGTGCTGGCCCTGCCCCAGGCAGGGAGCATCTCTGGGGTGAATGAAGCTGCCACTGGGGATAAGGATGCAGCAGGTGAGGGATTTGCCACCCCAGGGACCAAGGCCTAAGGTGAGCAGAGACCCAGCCCAGGGCAAGACTCTTCGTGTCCCAAAGGAAATGCCAGCTGGCTTCTCGAACTTTGCAGAGGGACTCGGCGCAAAAGGAATGCTCTTTTTTTTTTTTTTTTTGAGACAGAGTCTTACTCTGTCACCCTGGGTTAAGTATCTTGGCATCACAGCTCACAGTAACCACAAACTCTTGGACTCAGGTGATTCTCTTGCTTCAGCCTCCCAAGTAACTGAGACTACAGGCTCCCACCACAATGACTGGCTAGTTTTTCTGTTTTCAGCAGAGATGGGGTCTCCCTTTGCTCAAGCTGATCTCCAACTCCTGAGCTCAAGTGATCCTCCTGCCTTGGCCTCCCAGAGTGCTGAGATGACAGGTGTGAGCCACTGTGCCAGCCAGGTGGATGCTCTTTAATACTAACAGTAGCCAGTGTATGCCAGGCACTGCTGTGTGGGCATTACCGAGATGAGTCATTGGATCCTCTTGATGGTCCCACAAAGACACAACAACCCATTGGGCAGGTAGAGAAAATGGGGCTGCAGGAGAGACCACAGCATGTGAGTGGCAGAGCCAGGTGAATCTTTGTGCTGCCAAGGCCATATCGCCTGGCTTCCAGTAGTGACCTCTGACCTATGCCAACAAGCCTGTTACATATGAGCTCACTGAACCTTCGCAGCCAGGCATCTTTATGAGCCCATTTTACAAATGAGGAAACCGAGGCTTAATGTACTCTGGTGAAGGAACCCAAAGGGGTCTGAAGGGCTCAGAAGGAGTTGTTGGGGCAGGCAGAGGTGAGTGGCGGCAGCCTCAGTTCCAGCAAGTTGAAGTGTCTTACAAGGCAGGAAACAGGAGGTGCTGGGCCTCTTTTACACCTGTGTGGATCCAGTAACTGCGGACCCCTCCAGTGTGCAGGGCTGGCCTTGGGGGCAGAAGTGTGTCCTCAGTGAGTTAGAAGTGTTCCCTGTTCCCCCTGAGTGCACAGTCCATCAGAGAACATGAGCGAGTTAGCGAGCAGTGAGGGGTCTGCTGAGTACTGTCAAGGGTCCCCACAGAAGCTGGGGAACCCCAGGGCAGGTTCCTACCAGCACGGGAAGTCAAGGAAGGCTTCTCCACAGCAGTGACAGCCTGCATAGATCTGGGCTGCCGGCAGGTTTCAATCAAGACAGCCAGGGAGGTGGCCAGGGGCTAAAATCTTCATGCAACATCAGCCACACCAGCTTTTTCCACTGCTGAGAAGAGTCTCTTTCCTGGCACACCTCACCCTGGCTCTCAACCCTCCAGCTAACTATAAAACCCAAGCTCTGCCACAGATACTCCCCTCAGGGCAGAATGACAGCTCAGGGACTAAGGTCCCTGAGGAGGACCAGAGCTATGTCTTCTAAGCCTGTGGTCCTCATCCCCTAAACCACAGACCAGTACCATGAACCGGTACTGGTCCATGGCCAGTGGGGAACCAGCCTGCACGGCAAGAGGTAAGTAGCAGGGCAGTAGGCGGAACTTCATCTGTATTTATAGCCACTCCCCTTCACTCACATCATCACCTGAGCTCCGCCTCCTGTCACTTCAGAGGTGGCATTAGATTCTCATAGGAGTGCAAACTCTAAACTATGTGTGCCAGGGATCTAGGTTGCATGTTCCTTATGAAAATTTAGTGCCCCCCCCCACTCCAGTCCATGAAAAAATTGTTTTTCATGAAACCAGTCCCTGGTGCCAAAAATGTTGGGGACCACTATTCTAGGGCAGCAGAATTTTCTGGGATCAGCTGCAGCCAGTGGCCACAAATAACTCCTCCCTTCCTGGCCTGTTTCTATCCAGCCTTGGCCCTTAAAAAGATACAGGGAGGCAGTTCTTGTTTGTCCTTAGAGAGGCAATTACCATTTATCCCTGTGAGTCTGAAACTTCTACTGGCTTGAATTCAGATGTGATGGTTAGAGCTTCAGCAGCTATCTTGGGCTCCCAAGTGGATGCACCCAGCTACCTCCCTACTCTCCATCCACCCTTTTAAGGCAATTAAGGTAAGGGAGCTCATTTATACAACACCTGCTACATGCCAGGCACTGTGCTACAATATTGGTAGGTATTACTCCCACCAATCCTTTGAGGTGAGTATCATTAACTCAAACTGGGTAATGCCTCTTTAAAAGTGTTCTGTATCAAACATGGAACATAATAAAAGACAGCAAGTCCCAAGTTCCTGTGAATTGTCAGGCCCTTGAGTATCTCTTTGAATGAGAATTCAGAGTCATGAGTCTGTGATGTGGAAGGGTTAGGGTTGGGGAAGATGTGATTCAGGAACGGTAAGAAGCAATCCAGTCACTAGGTAGAAACACCACCCAGGCAGGAGTGCCAGCTTCTCAGATTACAAACTTAGGTTCTTTCTAATACAGTGAAGCCACTAAACGTGCCTCCTGCTGGAGAAGGGGCCCAGCCTCCCCCCCCCCACCTCCACCCTGACCCCGGGGACCTAAAAAGCCACTTAGATATGTGGATACACACGTGTGTGTTTGTGCTGAAAACTGTTACAAAGCATTCATAAGGAAAGGAGCAAGAGGTAGGCAGGTTCTGGTGCTGAGAAAAATAACAAAACTGTACAGGGAATTATCTTTTTGTGTTCTTGAAAAATCATTTGAATAACCCAGTGTGATTTGTGATTCAAATGGAAATGCAGACATTACCAGCAGTCTTTTGTGTGGTTTGCTAAGATTCACAACAGGAGCCTTCCTGGTGTTTTCCTGTTCTTTTTTTAAAAGGAAAGTCTTCCCCCTATAGCCTTAAAAGAGCTGCTGCCTTGTGCTCGCCTTAGGCACTAAAACAGGTACCCTCCGGTGGCCAGGGAGAGAGCTCCTTCCTTGGAGCAGAGCTGAGCCAAGCAGCCTATGCAGACAGCGTCTCAGGACCATACAGAGCTTTGCTCTTCACACACTGTGTGTTGTTTAAGCAAAGCACCATCCCACTCTGGGCTCTGCTGTCCTCATGTGTAAAATGGGAATGATTTTTAAAGCCACCTCCCTACTGATTCTTTATGAAAAGAACAGGCTTAAGAAACAGGCCTAGATTCACATCCCAACTCTGATGTGTTCTAGCCGGATGACCTTGGCCAAGTCACTTTACCTCTTGGTGGCTCAATTTCTTCATCTATAATTAGCAGCCAACACCTGTCACCCATAAGCTTATTTGCTACAACAAATCAAGGGCCCAGTGTGTGTTGGGTATTGTCCACTCTTACAGTTAGGCATCAGGCATTCCAGTCACACTCTGACTTTTCATTCATCAACACATCCCAACATAAAAATGGGGATGCATTACTCTTTGAGGCAGGAATGGGCACTTTGAAGTTCTTGGTGTTTTGTCTTATTCAAGATCCAGGCCCATGCACATATAACTGAGGCCCTGCCAAGTGTCTTACACACATGAGGGTTGATGCTATCACATAAACGCTAGAATTGGCACTTTAGGACTGCTTTGTCATTCCACTGTCTTCAGTAGCCAAAATTCTCTGTCTTGTAGCTTGGTGGGGCTTCTTAGTGGGCCAACTCGTAGCCCAAGATGGTTACTGAAGCTTCGGCCATTCCGTCTGAATTCCAGCCTATAGGAAAGAGGAAATGCAGGGGAGAAGATCACTCCTCCTCTTAAAGAGAATTTCAGGGGCCCAGTGTGGTGGTTCATGCCTATAATCCTAGCACTCTGGGAGGCTGAGACAGGTGGATCGCTTGAACTCAGGAGTTCCAGACCAGCCTGAGCAAAAGCAAGACCGTGTCTCTCTACTAAAATTAGAAAAACTGAGGCAAGAGCAGCAGATGAGCCCAAGTTGGAAGTTGCTGTGAGCTATGACACCAGGGCATTCTACCCAGGGCAAAGCTTGAGACTTGTCTCAAAAAAAAAAAAAAAAAAGAGAGAGAGAGAATTTCAGGGGAGTGTGCCCGACTATAAAGTGAAGTTCTTAGGAGTAAGAAAGAAGGGGGAGGATGAATTGTAGCCAGTACCTTACAGTCTGTGCCATCACTTTATTTCCAATGTGGGGGCTTTTCCTGGGGCAGCCCTTAAAGCCACCCTCTGGTGCAGCCAGTCTTATTGTCCCCAGTTCACAGATGAGGCAGCTGAGACCAGAGAGATAGACAAGCCTGCCAAGGGGAGCCCGTCCACAGCAGCCATAAGGTTGCCAACTTTCCGTCTATCAGGAGATTCCTTCCTGCCCCAAAGGACCCAGATGTTTTAGCAAAACTTCCTTCATCTTTATTAATACATTCTAGAATAGCTTTGAACCTGGAGCCTTCCCAGCCCAATCTGGATTTGAGACATTAAGAGCTGGAGTCGCAGGTGTGGTGACGGGTTGACTGAGGTTGAGAGTGAGGCCCAGGGTCCAGCCCTCCGCGGCGGCACTCACTCACTATCTTCCTGCAGGTCACCGGCCACTTGGACTATGCTAAGAAGATGGACATCATCCTGAAGGCTGTGGGCATCCCCACCAAGCTGGGCTGGGATGAGAAGGGGCTCTCACTGGCCCCAGGCAACCTGCCCCAGGACGAGCCTCGCCAGGCAGCAGCCACCCCCGCATCGGAGGAGACCACCTCCCAGGCTGATCCAACCCAGGGCCCCACACCTGGAGACACCTCCAAAGTGGCCATGGCCTCTGACTCCAGCAAAACTCAGGTGCCAACAGGGCCAGACCAACCTAAAGAGGCCTCCCTTCCCACTGAGAGCCTCTATGTCTGCAGCCACGGCATTGACCCCAACCCTCTGGGCTGCCCTGACTGTGCCCACAAGACCCAGGGGCCCTGCCCAGGGCTGGACTGACTCCAGTGGGGTTCCAGATTGCAGTGTGTGGCTCTCTCTTCCACACTCGGGGTTCTCACAGGGGCTCTGAAAGTGTCTGTGGGTTTCCAAAAATGTCTCTCCTAGGTTGAAGGAATTAGAGCTGAAATGAAAATGAAGGGGAAGGAAGGGGAATTTGGGGAGAAAACACTCCCTGAGAGCGCAAGGTCAGAGACCTGCAGAGCCCACCAAGCATAGTTTAGAGCCCTGGGACTCCAAACCCACCGTGGGCTTCCTGCATTTCCTGTCACAGCTGCAGCGTCTGAAAGTTCATCAGAAGGTCCAGAGAGCTGTCTAGAGCCTGAGGCCCCCCTGCTGCCTCTCCCCTAGCCTCAGTACAGCTTGGTGTATGCCTTCCTTTGGTCCACACCCCAGGGCTCCCCACCATCCCACAGGTACCAGCAACTGGTACAGGTGCCAAGGGGACCACTTATCCTTCTTCTCTTGGGAGATCCGAACTGGTCTTCCCCGGATGGGGATGCACTTCACAACTCCAGGGTATCAGTCATGTAGACACGTGGGCGTGGCACCCCGCTTGTGCAACATGGTGGCCCTGGACACAACTGTCACTGAGTATGGTGACTGAATGCTGAATCAGCACCCAGCATGGCTGGGAACTGGGCCTGCTGACAAACATGAATTACCCAAGGAAAGGATTTCTTGTAGCAGAAACGGGCGATAAAAACAATAAATTATAATGATGGTGACAACTTCTTCAGTATTCACCATGTACCGGCATGGATTGTCTCAGTCGACCTTCACCACAACCCTATGAAGTAGGTACCATTATAATCTGCATTTTTGGCTCGGCGCCAGTGGCTCAATGGGATAAGGAGCCAGCCACGTAAACCTGAGCTGGCGGGTTCGAATCCAGCCCCCGGGCCCACCAAACAACAATGACGGCTGCAACCGAAAAATGGCCAGGCGTTGTGGCGGGCGCCTGTGGTCCCAGCAACTTGGGAGGCAGAGGCAAGAGACTCGCTTGAGCCCAGGAATTGGAGGTTGCTGTGAGCTGTGATGCCATAGCACTCTATCCAGGGTAACAGCTTGAGGCTCTGTCTCAAAAAAATAATAATAATAAAATAATAATCTGCATTTTGTACTCAGCGAAAGAGACTCAGGAGGTCCGGTGACCCACGGAAGGTCATACAGCTGATCATTGATGGGGCCAAGTCTCAGATCGCAGTTAGTTAGACTTTGGAGCTCAAGTCTTTGGCCACCAAATCTGCATCCATGGGAACCTTCCTCTGCTCCACCAGCTGTCCCTGAATGACAGGGCCAGAGATGATGCTCCCCCTTCGTGCAGATGGGGAAACCAAGGCCCAGGCAGAGGCGTATTGGGAAAACTCTGGGGCAGGTGGGGAAAGGGCAGGAGAAATCAGAGTCATGGAATACAGGAGCTGGATCTCTCCTAAGGCATATGTGTATTTGTTTGTTCATTCAACAAATATTTATACAACTCCTGCTGCTGTTAATCCAAATGGCTCATGGCATTCCAAACTGAGGCTCTGAAAGGGGAGATGTTTTTTCCTGGGGTCCCAAAGCAAATTAGGTGCAGAGTCTGGACCAGAAGCCAGGACACAAATGCCCAGATCTCTTCCCAACTGCTTCTCTATCCCCCAGCAGCCCCTCAGTTGAATCTAGTCCACACCCCAGCTGTGCGGCCATCAGCTAGTGTTTATTGAGGGTCCCCTCAGGTGGTCTTGGGGACAGGGGAAGCCCCAGCAAGCACCATGGCCCCTCTGCAACCAGCAGCCAGGGCCCTAGTTGAGTCTAGTCAGCACCAAGGAGAGCGCTAGGCCATGCATGGAGGACCCCCCTGGAAGTTTGTGCTGGAAGTTGGAGGACAGGAAGATTTGATTTTAAAAAAAGACTTCCAGGGCGGCTCCTGTGGCTCAGTGAGTAGGGCGCCGGTCCCATATACCGAAGGTGGCGGGTTCAAGCCCGGCCTCGGTCGAACTGCAAAACAAAAAAATAGCCGGGCGCTGTGGCGGGCGCCTGTAGTCCCAGCTACTCGGGAGGCTGAGGCAAGAGAATCGCTTAAGCCCAGGAGCTGGAGGTTGCTGTGAGCAGTGTGAGGCCACGACCCTCTACCCAGGGTGATAAAGTGAGACTCTATCTCTAAAAAAAAAAAAAAAAAAAGAAAAACAAAATCAGCTAGCTCTTTACCTCTGTATAAACACTGCTAGCTTCAAATTCATAAGAAGTGCATCTGGCTCGGCGCCTGTGGCTCAATGGGCTAAGGCGCCAGCCACGTACACCTGAGCTGGCGGGTTCAAATCCAGCCAGGCCCGCCAAGTAACAATGCCGGCTCCAACCAAAAAATGGCCGGGCGTTGTGGCGGGAGCCTGTAGTCCCAGCTACTTGGGAGGCACAGGCAGGAGACTCGCTAGAGCCCAGGAATTAGAGGTTGCTGTGAGCTGTGATGCCATAGCACTCTTTCCAGGGTGACAGCTTTTGGCTCTGTCTAAAAAAAAAAAAAAAAAAAAAAAAAGAAGTGCATCATACTAGCCCCCAAATGGGGATTTCTTTGAATTTCTCCTGTATTATCCCGGAAAGCTCTATTCTTATTGCTAATAGGGAGGCCCCTTGATGATGTCAGAGAGGAGAGGAGAGGAGTTAATAGTTAAATCTCCCACTTATATCACCTGAACAGCTGGGTTGCCTATGCCCTATACTCTTTAGACATGGACCATGTTCTGATGAGAAGGGATGCAGCCGCTCTCCTGAGTGGGCAAAAGACTGAGAGAGAGCACTGGTGCTTACCGGATGCATGTTGATTAGCCAGCCAGTCCTCTCACCAGGCTCCTTCAGCCTCTCAAAGCCAAACTGCAAATCCATCTTGTCTGTCCACTGGCTTCGTTCCAGGCGCTTGAGCACAGAGGCTGAGGAAGGGGGGCCATCATCACTGGTGAAAGGAAAAAGAAACAGTCTTTACCATTTGTGATGCCATCTAGCCTGACAACCTTTAATCCATCTAGTATATAAAGTGTATCAGATTTGACATATATATGCACTCCCCAAAAAAACAACCTTGGCCAAAAAGTTCATTAAAATAAAAGGATTTTTGAGAAAAACATGACTGGGGTAGGCTTCTCAAAACCTACCTCTGGTTAACTTTGTAACCAGAACACTAACAAAAAGAGCAAAAGTGACTGGATGCTGCTACTTTAGGGAATATTAAAAATACAAAACCTCCCAACACCGTACTCCTGGGCATTAATCCTAGTGAAATAAAAACTCATGTTCATAAAAAAATCTGTGAATATTTACAACATCTTTATTCATAATAGCCCAAACCTGGGAACAATCTAAATATCCCTCAGGAGGCAAACTGTTAACCTGTGGCACATATGCATATTCCGGAGTACCATTCAGCACTAAGAGGAATGAACTTATGATACGACAACTTGGATGCATCTCAAGTGAATGATGTTGAGTAAAAAAATCCAAGTCTCCAAATTACCCGCTTAACACTTCCACGTATATAGCATTTCTGAAATAAAATTATCAACATGAAAAACAGATTACTGGGTGTCAGAGATAGAAAGGAATAGAGGTGACTGCCACTATAAAGGGGTGGCACCAGGCAATCCTTTACCAGACTATTCTGTATTTTGATTTTGGTTGTGGTCACACAAATACAGAAGTGCTAAAACTGCACAGAACCAAACACACATATATGTAAAAGAGTGCACATAAAACTGGAACAATCTGAGTAAGATGGATGGATTGTGTCAATGTTAATTTTCTGGCTGTGACAACTGTACCATAGTTATGCAAGGTGTTATCACTCAGAAAAACTGGGGGAAGGAACATGGGATCTCTGTATAATTTCTGAAAACAGCCTGGAAATCTACTATCTCATAACAGCTTTTTTTTTTTTTTAATGGGGTCAGCGCCTTACTGACTGAGCCACAGGCGCCGCCCTATAGTTTTTTTTTTTTTTTTGAGACAGAGCCTCAAGCTGTCCCCCTGGGTAGAGTGCCGTAGCATCACAGCTCACAGCAACCTCCAATTCCTGGGCTCAAGCGAGTCTCTTGCCTCCACCTCCCAAGTAGCTGGGACTACAGGCTCCCCTCACGACGCCCGGCCATTTTTTGGTTGCAGCCGTCATTGTTGTTTGGTGGGCCCAGGCTGGATTTGAACCCACCAGCTCAGGTGTACGTGGCTGGCGCCTCAGCCCGTTGAGCCACAGGCGCTGAGCCAATAGCTTTTTTTTTTTTAATGTTCAAAAACAAAGAGAATACAGATACGGGCTCATGACCACTGAGAGGACAAAGATGCAAGTGGACCTCTGAGCATAAGAGAAAAGCCCAACCTTCTAGAAGCTGAGAATCCTGCCAGGCTGAGGTTGCACCTTGCTGTTGAAAGAGGCCCAGGTATAGGCAGTCATATTAAACTGTCTTAAAAAATAGAGGCGGTGGCTCATGCCTGTATTCCTAGAACTTTGGGAGGCAGAGATGGGAGAATAACTTGAGGCCAGGAGTTCAAGACTAGCCTGAGCAAGAGCCAGACTTTCTCTACCAAAAAAACAGAAAAGAAAAAAAGAAAAAAAAAGTTAGCTGGGTATGGTAGTGGCACCTTCAGTCCCAGCTAGGTGGGGGGCTGAAGTAGGAGGATTGCTTGAAGTTGCTGTGTACTATGAGGGCCACAGCACTCTAGCCTGGGGCAACAGAGAGGATCCATCGCAAAAAAAGATTCTCAAGTGAGAAAAAAAAAAAAGGGCCAACAGTACAAACATCTGTACAACATTCCAGCCAAGTGCTTTTTTCTTTTCTACTAAAGAATGCAATTCTATTCCTCTGTTCTGATTCCCCTTGTCTTGGAAAAACTGCAAATGAACCATACAATCACCACATTTTCCTAACATCATTTGCCTATTTACCAACTGCATTTTGAGCCAACTAGGGTTATAGAAACATCTACTATACCAGTGGTTCTCAAACTTCCTAATGCTGCAACCCTTTAATACAGTTCCTGTGCGTCTTGACCCACAGGTTGAGAACTACTGTACCATATAATATGTAACAGAATCCAACTGGTACCCTCTAAATCTATTAAACAAAACACTTTGTACAGCAAAATAAACTCTACCTTTAAATATCCTTCTGGAGTGCCTGGGTCTAAATGTTAACACAATGAAATATGGATAAAATGGGGCTACAATATTGTTCTGTCTTCACTCAGTGGGGAAACTCACTACTCAGCTCTCCAGTACTAACACATCCAACTCAAACTTTCTAAACCTTTCTCTGGTTAGTATGTTCTAATGCTTCATATAGATTTAACCATAAATCTTAAGTTAAACACCCAATGAAAACATCCTACAACCAGAACTAGCTAAACTTGAGTCCAGAGCTCAGACTCTCCCCAGCTGTTCACAGGAGTGATCCCATGTGGATAGACCAGAACAATTCATTTATCTAACTTCAAAACAGAGCAATCTTTTATTAGGTATTAGGATTTCAACTTTTTTTTTTTTTAAGTAGTTTTTCCTTTAAACCACATTACTGAGATTTTAAAGTCTTCATATTTTTGGCCAGAAGACCAATTTATTTCCTATGTCCAGTGCATTTTCCTCTCCTCAAAAAAGGTAAGCTAGAACTAATATCCTGTGCCTTTTTTTTTTTTGAGACAGTCTCACTATGTTTCCCTTGGTAGAGTGCTCTATCATAGCTCACAGCAACCTCCTAGTCCTGGGCTTAAGCGATTCTCTTGCCTCAGCCTCCTAAGTAGCTGGGGCTACAGGTACCTGCCACAACACCTGGCTAGTTATTTTATTTTATTTATTTGTTTATTTATTTTTTGTAGAGACAGAGTCTCACTTTATCGCCCTCGGTAGAGTGTGGTGGCGTCACACAGCTCACAGCAACCTTCAACTCCTGGGCTTAGGTGATTCTCTTGCCTCAGCCTCCCGAGTAGCTGGGACTACAGGCACCTGCCACAATGCCCGGCTATTTTTCTGTTTTTGCAGTTCTGTCGAGGCCGGGTTTGAACCCACCACCTTCAGTATATGGGACCCCGCCCTACTCGATGAGCCATAGGCGTCGCCCTATCCTGTGCCTTTTTGTCTTAATGTAAATAATTGAACTGCTTTATAAAGCAATTAGCAGACATAACACCAGTATTTACAGAGGTGCAGAGTGGAAATCCCAAACACAGCCCATGCAAGAGACAGATTCCCAAACTCAGCCATGAAGGCATATGCAGACACACTAGTTCTAGTTTTCATTAGACTGCTCTTCTAGGCATGTTTCCTTTAATGCTGTCGCATCTGCTCTTCCAAACAGGGCAATATGAGTTGTTCCACAATGATCTATGTCTCAAAGGTGTTCTTTCCCTAACTATTCAGACATTCATTCACTCCTTCCCTTCTGCCACTTCTCATTCCCAGGATCTATTCTGGCTCCTTACTATATTTCCTAGGATACCACAATTTTTCTTTTTTTTTTTTTGAGACAGTCTCAAGCTATTAGCCTAGGTAGAGTGCCATTGCGTCACAGCTCACAGCAACCTCAAACTCTTGGGCGTAAGCGATTCTCTTCCCAAAGCCTCCCAAGTAGCTGGGACTACAGGCACCCACCATAACGCCCGGCCTTTTTTGTTGTTGAGGCAGTTGTCATTGTTGTTTTAGCTGGCCCCGGGCAGGGTTCGAACCAACCAGCCTTGGTGTATGTTGTTGGCTCCCTACCCACTGAGCTATGGGCACTGCCCAACACAATTTTTGATGAAACTGAATGGCCCTTCCATCTCTGAGGTTTGGATGTTTGAACCCTACAAATCTCAAGTTGAAATTTGATCCCCAGTGTTGAATATGGGGTCTGGTGGAAGATGTTTTAGATGGAGGGGTGGATCCTTCATCAATGTCTGGGTGCTCTCCCTGGGATAAAGGGTGAGTTCTCACTTGGTTAGTTCACAGTGAGAGCTGGCTGTTTAAAAGAGCACCATCTCTCTTGGCTCCTTCTCTTGCCAATTGACACACCTGCTCCCCCTTCACCTTCTACCTTGACTAGAAATTTCCTGAGGCCTTCACCAGAAGCAGATGCTAGAACAATGCTTCGTGTACAGTCTACAGAACCATGAGGTGAATAAACTTCTTTATAAATTACTCAGCCTCAGGCACTTCTTTACAGTGGCACAAAACAGACTGAGACAATCTCTGACACTATTAGATTTCTCCATAAGGTGAGAGTATTTCTAAAATATTCCTATACCATTTGACCCTGTAATTTCACTTCTAAAAATTTATGCTAAGGAAAATAATGTATAAGAAACATATATATTTTTGTATACAAAAGTTTTTCATGGGTTTTTTTTAAAAGAGGAGGGAAAAGCCATCTAAATAAGCTAAATATCCAAAATAAGATCAGTTAAAAAATTTTTTAGAAAGATTTGAACCGGTCAGGCATGCTAGCTCTCGCATGTAATCCTAGCACTCTGAGACGCCAAGGTGGGAGGATCCCTTGAGCTCAGAAGTTCCTTACTTGTGCAAGAGTGACATCCTAACTCTACTAAAAATAGAAAAATTATCTGGGTGTTTTGGCATGTGCCTGTAGTCCCAGCTACTTGGGAGGCTGAGAACTCTGTCTGAAGGTATTCAGTTCCTTGGGCCACCTCCATTCAGAGGACAGAAAGACTGTATTTCAAGGATCCTGACACTTTATAATAGATTATAACCACTTTAGGCAGAATAATGTCCCCTCCCCCAGATTTCTATGTCCGAATTCCCCAAACCTGTGAATATTATCTTACATGAAAAAATAAAGATTTGCAGATATTATTAAATTAAGGATCTTTTTTTTTTTTTTTTTTTTGTAGAGACAGAGTCTCACTTTATCGCCCTGGGTAGAGTGCCGTGGCGTCACACTGCTCATAGCAACCTCCAGCTCTTGGGCTTAAGCGATTCTCTTGCCTCAGCCTCCCTAGTAGCTGGGAC
>CAUYON010004769.1:0-12138 GCA_963573935.1 Arctocebus calabarensis | reverse complement strand
TTATATAGTGATCAAGGAAATGCCATGAAGGATATCTGTAACAGTATGATCAAAATATTTCTGAATGTATATGAATCGTGCCCTGTGATTGCACCAATGTACATAATTATGATTCAATAAAATTATTTAAAAAAAATATTTCTGCAGCCCCATAAGAGGAGGTTTTTATTTCTTCCTTTTAAATCTACATCTTAGAGAAAGAAATTTGAGATTCAAGTAAGCTTGAGCAACTGCATCATGCACAGAGGAGTTACAAGGAGGGAAGGTTTTGAGTCCAGATCTGGTTGGCCCTCCTTGTGCCTGTGTCTTGAAAATCCTGGCTTGAGTCTGAGTAGCATCTTAGCTCAATGTTTGCTTCCAAGGTGGCTACAGTGCCCATGATGTCCTCAGAGTATCGTCTGGTTGGTTGATAATGGTAATGAGTTAACATATTATTTAACTGGTCTATCCTAGTCTGTGAGCCCTCGTGGGGTGCTGTTCAGACAGACCAGGAGATTCTGGAGCACCCATGGGAGTCAAGATGAGAAAAGAACAGCAAGTCCCAAGGTCTTAGAGTCAATTTATAAAGAAAATGGGTATTGAACAGCCACGTTTTTACATGATATTTTTGCTAAGTATATTAACCTCTGAAGAAAACTGAGATGTTGGCTAATTTTTTTTTTTTTTTTTTTAGAAAATATTCTTCTTCACTTGTACTTTTCTGAGCTGTTTGTTCTGTTGATCTCCATTGAGGTCACATGATTAAATCTTTCCCAGTAGGTTGTGGTAGGCATCGTATCTGTTTTTCTACCCACCATTCTGCCTCTCCATTGTACCTGTGATATTGAGAAAAGTTCCCAGCGGATGCCAAATTAGTGTTTATTTCAATGATGAGTTCCAGAAACACCTAGAAAAGGCTATTAGTAACATCTATGAGCTCACCACTGTTCTTTCCCCTGGTGTGTCCCAGTTTAGGGTGGGGAGAATGTGATTGGTAGAATCTAGGGTAAATTGTCACTAATGAACATAGAAATACAGCATTGCTAGGTACCCCTCATGTCTCCCCCTCGTCACCTCTTTCACTTTAATGCACCCCAACTTGAGGTAGGGAGGCTAGCTCAGAAGAAAAACTCTGTCAAAAGGCAGTAAGTGCTCAGGGGAAGAAGGGAGGGACCAAAGGTGATAGGAGGTATAAGAAACTGAGAAATTCCTTCTGAATGAGATGGGATTTGATGAGGTGCTATGAGTGCTCCTGTAGACAAAAGAAATTAAATCAAAGAAAAAACAAAACAAAATAATAAAAACAAAAAAACAGGCAAACAAAGGAAGCATTGGGCCTCGACTTCTTCAGCTGTTAAGGGAGAGGATGGAGGAGATGGCCCAGAAGATCCCTCTTTTTTCTATTTATTTTTTAAATTTCTTTAAAGTGAAATTCACTTCCTTGTTGTGCAGTTCTATGAATTTTGACCAATGCATATAGTTGTGTAGCTTTCCCCCCAATTTTTCCATGGTGCTCCTTTAGAATCAACCTTTCCTTGTAGTGCCACAGTCTTGCCTCTTTCAGAATGTCATAAACTAAACCATACAGCCAGTAGCTTCCTGAGTCTGGCTTGTTTCACGTGGCAAAATGAAGATGGAATTTAGCCATGTTACAAGTAGCTGGAGCACATCCCTTTCTACTGAGCATATTGGACTGTACGGACATGCCAATCATTTGGGTACTTACCTGTTAAATATTAGGTTGACTCCAGTTTCTATCAATTGTAAATAACTCTGCTATAAACATTCACATGTTTTTATGTGAATATATGGTTTTGTTTTTCCTGAAAATAAAAATGGAGTGGGTGGGTCATGTGGTAAATGCATGTCAGATTTTATAATAATCTAAAACTTGTTTTCATGATTCTCTCAATTGATGCAGAAAAGGCTTTTGGTAATATCTAGAATCCTTTCATAATTAGAACACTTAACAAAAATAGGCTTAAATGGGACATTTCTTAAATTGAGAGAGGCCATCTACAGAAAACCTACAGCCAATATCATATTAAATGGAGTAAAACTGAAAACATTTCCACTCAGACCTGGAACTAGACAAGGATGCCCATTATCACCACTGCTATTCAACATAATACTGGAAGTCCTAGCCATGGCAGTCAGGCAAGACAAGGAGATCAAGACTCAGTTTCAAATGGGAACAGAGGAAGTCAAACTCTCAGTCTTCATGGATGATCTGATTTTATACCTGGAAAACCTCATGGACTCAACTACTAAACTCTTAGAAGTGATCAAGGAATATAGCAGTGTCTCAGGATACAAAATCAATACCTACAAATCAGTAGCCTTTATATATACCAACAATAGTCAAGTCAAGAATACAAAGACTCTATTCCTTTTACAGTGGTGCCAAAGAAGATGAAATACCTGGGAATATGTCTAACAAAGGACATGAAAGATCTCTCTAAGAGAACTATGAAACTCTGAGAAAAGAAATAGTGGATGTTAACAAATGAAAGAACATACCATGCTTTTGATCAGGACTCAACATTGTTAAAATACCCATACTATCCAAAGCAATCTACAAATTTAATTCAATCCCCATCAAAGCACCAATGTCATACTTTAAAGAACTTGAAAAAATAATACCTCATTTTATATAGAATCAGAAAAAACCCTGACTAGCCAATACAATTTCTTGGAAATAAAAATAAATCTGAAGGCATCCCATTCTGGACTTAAGGTTATACTACAAATCTATAGTGATCAAAATGGTATGGTACTGGCACAGAAACAGAGATGTAGATCTATGGGAGGAGAGAGGGCATTTGGTGGAATATCTCCTAATGTGCATAATACTTAGTTATTATATTTCAAAATAACTAAGAGTAAATTTTAAATGTCTTACCACAAAAAAAAAAGTAAGTGAAGTGATGGTGCTATTAATCAGTTTGATTTAAGCATTCCATATTGTGCATCAAATCATCATGTTGTACCCCATAAATGTATACAATTATGATTTTAATTAAAAATTAATTAAAGAAAAAAAATGGATGTAGCATTTTGCATTCCCATCAGCAATGCGTGGGAATTCCAGTTGCTCCACATCCTCACTTGGACTCAGCATTTTCAGTTTGTTTTATTTGACCCGTTCTAATACATATGTAGCGGCACCTCAAAATGGTTCCTACTTGGCTTTCTTTGATAACTAATGATGCTGGACCTCTTTTTATGTACTTATTTACCATGCACATATCTTCTTCAGTGAGGCATCTGTTTACATCTTTTGCCAATTTTTTTCGGTAGGATTGTTTCAGTTTTTTTGCTTATTTGTTTAGTTTTGAGATCTGTTTATATGTTTTGAACACAAGTCTTTGTCAGATATGTGATTTACTCCCATCCTGTGGCTTATTTTTTATCATTCTTTTAAGCAGGCCCTTCACAGAGCAAAGGTTTTTAAAATTTTGAAACAGTTTTCATTTTTTCTTTTATGAATCATGCTTTTTGTTGTGACATATTTAAGGATTTGTCACCTAATTAATCTAAGGTCACAAAGAATTTTTTCAAGATATTTGCACCAGAATGTTTATTGCAGCCCAATTCATAATTGCCAAGTCATGGAAGCAGCTCAAGTGCCCGCTGACTCATGAATAGCTTAACAAATTGTGGTATTATGTATACCATAGAATATTATGCAGCCCTAAAACGATGGAGACTTTGGGGCAGTGCCCGTGGCTCCAAGGAGTAGCGCACTGGCCCCATATGCCAGAGGTAGCAGGTTCAAACCAATATATAATCACCCACACTTTTATATAAATGATAAAACACAACTATAGTCCAGAATGAAGGTGGGAAAAGGAAGGAGAGGGGAGGGGAAGGGAGGGAAGGGGGAAGGTTGGAAGGAGGGATGGTAATTGGTGGGATCTCACGTATTATGCAGAATGCAAGGGTACATGTCAAAACTATTAAGAGTAGAGTATAAATGTCATAACACAACAAATAAGTAAGTGAGGTGAAGGTTATGTTAACCAGTTTGATGTAAGCATTCCCAATTGTATATGAAATCAGCACGTTGTACCCCACAAATGCACTAATATACTCAGTTACAATTTAATTTAAAAAAAAATTTTAAATTTCTATTAAAAAAAGTTTTATAGTTTTACATTTTGCATTCAGGGTTATGACCTATTTTGACATAATCTTTATATAAAAGATTAAGCGTGAACAGCAGCCCCTCTTCCTTTTTCTTCTCTTCTTCTCCTCCTCTACAAAATTGTTCCAGCTATCTATTGAAAAGATTATGCTTTCTTCACTGGTTTTTCTACATACTTTTGTCAAAATTCAATTAATCCTATAGCAGCGTGGGTTCGTTTCTAGACTTTCTATTCTGTTCCATTGGTTTGTGTATACATATCCTTTAGTTAATAGAATGCTGCTTTGATTATTTCAGCTTTATAATAAAACCTGAAGTGAGGTAATGTGAGTTCTCCAAGTTTTTCTTTTCTCCCCACCCCCTCAAAATTGTTTTAGCTATTCTAGTTCCTTTGCTTTTTCTTACATTTTGGAATCACCTCATTGATTTCTATAAACTCCTGTTCCAACTTTAATTAGGATTCTATTGAATCTATAGGTGAATTTTGGGAATATTAACACTCAATGGTACTGTTCCCTCATCCATGAAAATAGCACATTTCTCAATTTTTTAAGGTCATTTTAAAATTTTTTCATCAGTATTTTATAGTTTTCATATACATTTCTTCACACTTTCTCTGAGCATGTTTTGTTGGATTTATGTTTAATCATTTCATTGATTTTGGTGTTATTATAAGTAATAGTATTATTTTTTATTTATATTTCCAATTTTTCGTTATTAGAAAATACAACAATTGATAATATTTTTATCAATTGATTTTTGTATAGTGGCCTTATATTCCGTGACCTCACCAAATTTATTTATTAGTTCTAGGATTATTTTTGTAGCATCCTTGTTTTGTCTATATACATGATCAGATTGTTGAGAGAAACTTTATTACTTCCATTCCAATCTCTAGAAATTGTGTTCAATCTATAAATTGATTTGAGGACAAATGACATTTTTGCTATGTTGAGTCTTCCCTTTCATGAACACAGCAGCATTCCTCTTCACTTGTTTAGGTCTTCTTAGATGCTTTTCATCAGCATTTTGTAATTTTTAGCACAAAGAACTTGTACATACCTTAACTAATATCTAAGTATTTCATTTTCTCTGGAGTGATTATAAATGGTGTGTTTTTAATTTCTCCACATATGTTTTGTTAGTATACAGAAATACAATTGATTTTTGTGTGTTTATATTGTATTATGTGATCTTGATGAAATCATTTATTTGTTCTAGAAGTTTTTTGTATATCCTTTGGAATTTGCAAATAGGGGAAGTTTTAGTTCTTCTTTTTCAGTCTCTGCTCCTTTATTTGTTTTTCTTGCCCTATTGCACTAGCTGGAACTTAGAATCTGATATTGAATGAGAGTCTTGAAAAAAATATACAGTCTGATCTTATGGAAAAAGCATTAATTTTTTTCATTATTACATGCCATCTTGATTGTAGGTTTTTTTTTTTAATAGATTCCATTTATCAAGGTCAGGAAATACCCTTGGATTGCTAGTTTACTAAGACTTTTATTATGAACACATGACAAATTTTGTCAGTGTTTGTTCTATGTCTATTGAGATGTTCAGATAATTTTTTGTCTTTAGTCTACTAATATGGTGAACTACATTGCTTGATTTTCAAAAAATTTTGAAGTACCTTTGTATTCCTGGAGTCAACTCCACTTGATAATGCTGATTATTCTTTTCAAATATCACTAGAATTGATTTATTAATATTTTGTTGAAGATTTTTGGTGTCAGGTTCATAAGTTATATTTTTATCTGTAGTGTTTTTCCCTTGTAATATTTTGTCTGGTTTTGTTATCAGTACAATGCCGGCCTCGTAAAATGAGTTTGGAACTTTTTCCACCTCTTCAAATTTCTGAAAGAGATTGTCTAGAATTCATATAATATCTTCTCTAAACATTTGGTAGAAGCTATCTAAGCCTGGAGTTTTTCTTTTGTTGTTATTGGAAAGGTCTTAACTATAAAATTTGTTACTTTCATAAAGGATTATTCATATTACCTATTTCTTTTGAATGAGTTTTGGGAGTTTGTATCTTTCAAAGAAATATCTAAAGGTTCCAAAATTATGGATATAGGTTGTCATATTCTTCCCTTATTATTGGTTTAATATCTGTGAGATGTATAGTGATGCTCCCCTCTTAACTCCTGATATTAGTAATTTGAGTTTTCTCTCTTCTTTTGGTTTACCAACTTTATTGATCTCTTAAAAGAAGTAGTGCTTTTACTATTTCATTGATTCTATCATTTCAATTTCATTGGTTTCTGCTTTTATCTTTAATATTTTCTTCTTGTTACTTTGGGTTTAAATTATTCCTCCTCCCCCGTTTGTTAACTTATGCAATTTAAGATCTTTCTTCTTTTTTTATATAAGCATTTAATGCTTTAAATTTCCCATTGAGCAGTGCTTTAGGAGCATCCCACACATTTTGATATGTTATTTTCTCTTATAGTTTTTGCTGTTCACCCTTGCTACACAGTTCCACAATCTGGGAGGGAGGGTCACCCTCAAGTCAAAGCTGAATAACAGAGGAAGGCAAATATCCAAAAAGCTCTCCAATTTCTTACTAGTTGTTCATTAAGTTTTGCCTTCCCAACCCAACCTGGATGCTAACTTATACTTTTCAGATTCCTTAGGTAGTTGTTCGTGGTATTGTGTTTAAGGGTTTTTAATTGTACTCAGTGGCATAGATGAGCTGTGGTAGGCTAACTCCATCTTGGTCATCACCTGAAATCCTGTCTAGTATTGAGATTCTATCAGATCTTGTAAAGAGCTGAGCATTGAAAGATACTCATCCTTGTGGGACTGAGCCCTTGATTCAATGGTCCCCCTGATCATTGAATTTACCCATGCCCCTAGTCCCCCACAAGCTACTGATTTCTGTTGAATATTTAACCTGAGGGAAGTTAGCAGAAAATAAGATTGGGACCATGTCCTTTGTTTCTATTATTTTATTTTTTATTTTTAGAGACTGAGTCTCATGTTGTCACCCTTGGTAGAGTGCCGTGGCATCACGCTCACAGCAACCTCTAGCTTTTGGGCTTAGGTGATTCTCTTGCCTCAGCCTCCCAAATAGCTAGAACTACAGGACCTGCCGAAACATCTGGCTATTTTTTTGTTGCAGTTTGGCTGGGGCCAGGTTTGAACACACCACCCTCAGTATATGGGGCCAGCGCCCTATTCACTGAGCCATAGGCGCTGCCCTGTCCTTTGTTTCTAAAGGAAAGGACCTGCCACTTATGCTTTCAAAAGGAATGGAAACCTGTAGCCTACTTTCATACTAGAAGAAAGATCCAAAACGGTCCTGTGCTCTCTGTAGAGATCATATTTGAGAAGGTCTTCCAGGGAAGATAGAGGATAAGGGGAAGATCCTCTGAACAATACTGTCCAACTGGCATCTCTCCTTTGTTCATTATTATACTTCCCCCCCTTTCTTTCTCTTCCCTTATCCCTCTTGAACAGTAATTGGTTAGACAGTGGTCTCAAAATTTATAATTATATATCCCTATAATTAAAAATAACTTTGAGCCCTTACCTTGTACATAAATACATACATACACAAATTATATAATCATAGCAAACCTTTCTATAATGCTTACTATATGTGATAGCTACTTTTCTAAACAGTTTAATCTAATTGATTTAAATATATGTGAGTAAAACTTAATTTTGTTCTTATTTTTCAGATAAAAGTACATATTAAGAGAAGTCCTAAGATCTTCTTGTCATACTCCTTTGAGGCTTCTTATATACCTTGGCTCGCATTTGCTCCACTTTTGAGACCAGTGATTTAATCAGCCCATTAGGAATAAAATGATAATCAGCTTTACATTTTTAAATTTCAGAATATTATAGGGATATGAATGTTGTGGTTACATGAATTGCTTTTGTACAATTTGAGTCAAAGTTGTAAGTATGTCCATGACCCCAGACAGTGTGTATTACACCCTTAAGGTGTGAATTTACCCATGACCCCTACCTGCTTGATTTCTGTTGAATTTTACTTCCATATATGCACATGAATGTTTATCACGGCCTATACATTGTGTCTTGAATGCCTGCCATGTTCTTGGCACCTTTTTATCACAAACAGGAAACTAAGGTCAGAAGGGATTTAGTGACTTGGTAAGAAGTTACTGGTACTTACATGGTCACACTGATACTAAATGGCAGAACTGTGACTACAACTTTCAGTTATCCAATTCCCTGTTATCCAAATTTCCCCAAAATGACATTTTCTCCATTTATCCTATTAATAGGATATCCTATTAATATCCTATTAAGCAGGGTGTATTGCTAGATGGGGTGTTGTGGAAATATGGAGGGAATACAGTGGGAATATGGGTTTCAGGGACTCTGGTGGCAGCTGCCATAGCAGGTGGAAGCTCCAGACTACTTTGAATTTCAATTTGAAAGAGGAAGTTGTCTTCCCCTTCCTTCCTTCCTTCCCACGGTGTGGCACCAGAAGGACAGTGGCTGCTCCCATCACACACTGCTTCTTCTTTCCCCCTCTTTCTTTCTGCCAAACATCTATCAGCTCTCACCAGCCTCCTGAGTTCCAAGCTGTTCCCTGCAATCCACTAATGAAATTCCTGTTTCTTTTGTAATTGTATTTTAGCATGGTTCATGCTCTGATACCAACCTTAAATCAAATTCTTTGCAGAAAGACTATCACAGGGTGACAAGCTCCTTTCTGCATGTCTCATTACTGAAACATTTATTCAGGGCTTCCTGAATGATATGAATGGCTGCCTTTGAGTGCTGCAATGACTTAATACACTACAACCAAAAGATTTTAATTTCCTCTCCTGATCTTCTTGCTTTGGTTCCTGCCTGAGTTTCTCCCTTATTTGGATGCACAGCTGTGGAGAGGTGGTGGAACCTCAATTAGTCCTAGAGCCAGGAGAGGGGCTTTTCTAGCTCTGAGCCTGGGGCATAGATCACAGAGGAGCCTTCATCCCTGGGTCTATGTAGTTTCCCGGACTCTGGCCAGCTGGTTTTCCCATTATAGCACCTGCTCTCTCTAAAGGGGACCAAATATAAAACAGAGAAGAAAGCACTTAAAAAAGAGAAGGCAAGACGGTAGTTTCAATTTTCTTTGTGAACCTGGCAAAGGACCTAAATCCAGGCTACTTCACGAATGTTTGCTCAGTGGGTGAGGATGAAGCTGCACTCATCAGGGACCCTGGACATGAAAACCATCATCAAGAGGTAAGGATGGTCTAGGGATGGCAGACAACAAAGAATCCTAGACAGACACTTGTAGGTTTTTACAAGGTGGTGCAAAATACCACTTGGCCAATGAGCATCACAGGATGCGCCAGGGGACTTTTCTGTCTGTTCTAGATTAAGCAACCAGGACTCCAATAAAGTGACATGAGAGATTCAGTTCCTAGATAGTATGAGCTTACTGGGTTATGTGGCCTTGCTCTTAAATCTGAACCTCAATGATTGAGAACATATCTGGATAACCTAATTATTTTATAAGTGATTGGGTACTTTTTAGACCCAATTAAATTTAAAATTAGGTATACAAATATTTATGAGCATTAAATACATAGTATAGTTTTTTAAATAAGGAATCAGCACAAATTGTTTTTTGAGACATTTCCAGTGTTTAAGGGACTCTGGCCTGCTAGAGTAGCAAGTCAATCTTGTGATTCCAATTCAAAAAGACTGAGTAATTGGCTTAAATTTGCAACTATCAGTAGAAAGCTTACTAAGTTTATATTTTTGCATTAATGCAGTTAAGATATTTCAAGTTTTGCAAGATGGTGATCTGTAGCCAGCTTTCAGCAGAGGTTCCCGTCCAGAAGGAGAGTTAAAGGACAGAAACTCAGCAAGAAAGCTGATGGTTTGGATCTGAGCCAAAAGAAAAGGTCAAAGAGCACACATCAACCCTGCTGGGGCGACCTGAGACCCCGAGGACACAAACAAAAAGGTACAAAGCACATCACCAAGCGGACGGGAGTCCCTTCCCCCATGAGAGAGGTTCGCAGTATACTCCATACCTCCATACAAACAAGTGAGCAGCGTTCAGATGTCCTCCCACTCTACCTCATGGGAGAGACCCTCTAAGAAGCAGACCTCCTTCCCCTACTAGGGTGCCACAGAGCTCTCCAGCCAGACATAAAACTGTATATACTCTCTACCTGCAAGTTGGTGTTCCTGGTGTTCCTCTCCACTCTCACCCCGAGTTCTGGAGGCCTGTTCCCCACAGAGTCCAGATTCTTGAAGATTTTCTTGAGTGGTGTGGATGGGCGCAGACTGTTGCTGAGATGTGTGGGTTTTCTGGCTCAGGAGTGGTGAGAGGAGAGTGAGCAGAGGGGAGACCTGGCTGGTGGGAAGGTCTCCTGAGGCACAAGGGGCGACCAGCTCCGGGAACAATAGCTGGAGAGCTGCACCCCTGGGGATGTTTTGAGGAGACACTCCCAGTCTTCTGGGCAGCCAGGGGAAGCGGGCAGCTTCTCCGGTGCCAGCAGAGCAGACTGGCAACCAAGGCACATGAAGGATTTGCCTGAGACGATACCGGCCCGGACACAGTGCAGGGATTAGAATACTCACAGTGAGGATGCTTTGCTTAACCTGGCCCTCAGGGGATGAAAGCTGAGACAAAGGGGTAGAACTCACAGACTGAGTAAAACCCATTTGCAGTCCCAGTCTGATCAGGGAAAATAGCCTTGACAGAAATAAATTCTGCGAACTTGTTCTGTTGCAGCAGCAACATCAATCAGGGACAGGGCTGGAACTGAGTGAATTGCCCCAGCCCCTGTCAAGTACCCAGGTTGTCAGGCCTCACCTCCCCCTGCCAAACAGTGACAGGGAATAGTAGACTGGTTGTGGAGCCACAGACCTCACTGTGACCCAGGCAGGTGCAAACCTCTGGTGCATCTGCTCATTGGAGGAAACTGGATCACAACTGTTACCACTGACTGGGTGTGACAGAGGGGCAAGGTAGGGAAGGAGGCATCAACCTTCCCAGACTAATTTACTTGCTGGGGGGTGGTGGTGCCCTCCTGAGCTCACAGAGCATCAAAGTGAATTATACAAGAGCTTCCAGCAGATCCCTGCTATCTAGTTGCCAGAGACTTTTTTAACTCTTCCATTTGAGATTGGTGCTGGCTAGGACAACTGATTGAGACCCCTTCAACTGGGCTAATCACCCGAGGACTTTCCAAAGTGGTATCCCGGGTGTGTGGTAGTGGGAAGGTTTGATTTGGCTTTTTCAATTGTTGCCTGTGGGGAGTGCGTTGACTTAACTCTGGTATTCCTTCACAGCTCAGATTTCAATCCAGAGTAACAGATTCTCTAGGGTAAGACAAAGACCAGCTGAAAATAAGACAGAGTCACTTAACCCCACCACACCAAGAAGGTTCCCAGTTTCACAAGCAGTGGCTCTCTATGAGTCCTTGGCAAAATTCTAGGGGAAAAGGTACAGACACCAGTCCAAGCTTTTAAGCAAAGGACTGGTCAATCACTACTTCTAGAACTCCCAGCCCAAATTGTCCTTATCTATGCATCTAGCCAAATGGTATAAAATTAATCAGGGGGCAGAATCAAGGGAAAAGCTCTGGAAATATGAACAACCAGACTAGGTCAACCCCCACAAGGAATAATCTGGTGGACACAAGTGAGGATCCTATGCATAAAGAGATGGCTGAAATGTCAGAAATTGAATTCAGAATTTGGATTGCAAACAAAATCAATAAAATAGAGGAAAAGTTGGATTTAGAAATTCTGCATTTCAAAAATTGTCTCAAGAAATCAAGGAATTCAAAGACCAAATGACCAAAGATTTGGACACATTGAGCCAAGAAATCGAAGCCCTCAAAGATCTGGGAAACAAAGTGTAATCCCTCAGCAACAGAATGGAGCAAGCAGAAGAAAGGATTTCTGACATGGAAGACAAAGCTATCGAGCCTCCCAAACTGACAAAGAGATAGAGAAATGGAAGGCAAAAACAGATCATTCTCTCAGACAGCTCTGGGATAACTCAAAGAAAACCAACATTC
>CAUYON010004767.1:0-23221 GCA_963573935.1 Arctocebus calabarensis | reverse complement strand
CTGGTCATTATGGAGAATAGTTCTGAGAATATCCTGGAGAGCTGGTTTAGTTATGGCAAATTTCTTCAACATGTGGATGTCATTAAAGTATTTAATTTCTCCCTCATAAATGAAACTCAGTTTAGGTGGATACAAGATCCTGGGTTGAAAGTTATTTTGTTTTAGGAGATTAAAAGGTGATGTCCATTCTCTTCTTGCTTGAAAGATTTGATCAGAGAGATCTGCAGTTATTCTAATATTCTTCCCCTTGTAGGTTATAGATTTCTTATGTCTGGTTGCTTTCAAAATTTTCTCCTTCATATTAACTTTAGTGAACTTAATTATGATGTGCTTGGGGGATGTTTTATTAAGGTTGAGTCGTGCTGGGTTTCTGAAACTGTCTGCTGTCTTTATTTCAGAATCTCTTGGCATGTCTGGAAAATTCTCTTTCATAATCTCATGGAGAAGAGAATCTGGGCCTTGTGACGCCACTTCATTATTTTCAGGTATCCCTATAAGGCAAATGTTGGTTTTCTTTGAGTTATCCCAGAACTGTCTGAGAGAATGATCTGTTTTTGCCTTCCATTTCTCTATCTCTTTGTCAGTTTGGGAGCGTTCGATCGTTTTGTCTTCCCTATCAGAAATCCTTTCTTCTGCTTGCTTCCTTCTGTTGCTGAGGGATTCTACTTTGTTTCTCAGATCTTTGAGGGCTGCAATTTCTTATCTCAATGTGTCCAAATCTTTGGTCATTTGGTCTTTGAATTCCTTGACTTCTTGAGACAATTTTTGAAATGCACCCAGAATTTCTGAATCCAACTTTTCCTCTATTTTATTGATCTTGTTTGCAATCCAAATTCTGAATTCAGTTTCTGACATTTTAGCCATCTGTTTATGTATAGGATCCTCGCTTGTGTCCGCCAGATTATTCCTTGGGGGGGGGGGGGTTGACCTAGTCTGGTTGTTCATATTTCCAGAGCTTTTCCATTGATTCCACCCCATGATTAATTTTACACTGTTTGGCTGGATGAGTAGATAAGGACAAATTGGGCTGGGAGTTCTAGGAATAGTGATTGACCAGTCCTTTGCTTAAAAGCTTGGACTGGCGTCCGTACCTTTTCCCCTAGAATTTTGCCACGGACTCGTAGAGAGCCACTGCTTGCGAAACTGGGGACCTTCTTGGTCTGGTGTGGTTAAGTGGCTCTGTCTTATTTTCAGCCGGTCTTTGTCTTACCCTAGAGAATCTGTTACTCTGGATTGAAATCTGAGCTGTGAAGGAATACCAGAGTTAAGTCGCCGCACCCCCCACAGACAACAATTAAAAAAGCCAAATCAAACCTTCCCATAACCACACACCCAGGATACCACTTTGGAAAGTCCTTGGGTGATTAGCCCAGTTGAAGAGGTCTCAATCAATTGTCCTAGCCAGCACTGATCTCAAATGGAAGAGTTAAAAAAGTCTCTGGCAACTAGATGGCAGGGATCTGCTTGAAGCTCTTGTATAATTCACTTCAATGCTCTGTGAGCTCAGGAGGGCACCCCCCCCAGCAAGTAAATTAGTCTGGGAAGATTGACGCCTCCTTTCCTACCTTGCCCCTCTGTCACACCCAGTCGGTGGTAACAGTTGTGATCCAGTTTCCTCCAATGAGCAGATGCTCCCAGAGGTTTGCACCTGCCTGGGTCACAGTGAGGTCTGTGGCTCCACAACCAGTCCGCTACTCCCTGTCGCTGTTTGGCAGCGGGAGGGGAGGCCTGACAACCTGGGTACTTGACAGGGGCTGGGGCGATTCACTCAGTTCCAGCCCTGTCCCTGACTGATGTTGCTGCTGGAACAGAACAAGTTCGCAGAATTTATTTCTGTCAAGGTTGTTTTCCCTGATCAGACTGGGGCTGCAAACGGGTTTTACTCAGTCTGTGAGTCCCAGCCCTTTGTCTCAGCTTTCATCCCCTGAGGGCCAGGTTAAGCAAAGCAGCCCCTCTGCGAGTATTCTAATCCCTGCACTGTGTCCGGGCCTGTACCGCCTCAGGCAAATCCTTCACGTCCCTTGGTTGCCAGTCCACTCTGCCGGCACCAGAGAAGCCGCCCGCTTCCCCTGGCTGCCCAGAAGACTGGGAGTATCTCCTCAAAACATCCCCAGGAGTATAGCTCTTCAGCTATTGTTCCCAGAGCTGGTCGCGTCTCGTGCCTCAGGAGACCTTCCCACCAGCCAGGTCTCCCCTCGGCTCACTCCCCTCTCACCACTACTGAGCTGAAAAAACAGCACATCTCAGCAACAGTCTGCGCCCGTCCACAGCCTTCAAGAATCTCTCCAAGAATCTGGACTCTGAGGGGAACAGGCCTCCAGACCTCGGGGTTAGAGTGGAGGGGAACATCAGGAACACCAACTTGCAGGTAGAGAGTATATACAGTTTTATGCCTGGCTGAAGAGCGTGGCGGCACCCTAGTAGGGGAAGGAGATCTGGTTTTTAGAGGGTCTCTCCCGTGGGGTAGAGTGGGAGGACATCTGAACTCTGCTCGCTTGTTTGTATGGAGGTATGGAGTGTGCTGCGAGCCGATCTCATGGAGGAGGGGACTCCCGTCTGCTTGGTGATGTGCTCTGTACCTTTTTGTTTGTGTCCTCAGGGTCTCAGGTCGCCCCAGCAGGGTTGATGTGCACTCTTTGACCTTTTCTTTTGACTCAGATCCAAACCGCCAGCTTTTTTGCTGAGTTTCTGTCCTTTAACTCTCCTTCTGGACAGAAACCTCTGCGGAAAACTGGCTACAGATCGCCATCTTGGCTCCTCCCCTACTACATTCTTTAAAAATGTCAACCTAACAAAAGACACAGAAAAACTGTGGAAGTATTCCAAATTAAAAGATTTAGACCTGACAACTTAATGTGATATCTCATCCAAACTGATCTCATATCACAGGGGGAACAGTGTTAAAAAGAGTTTCATTAGGTTAATTGACAAAAATCATGATATGGATAAAAGATTAAATAGAAATACTGTAATAATATATACTTATGAATAAATATTAAGAGAATATCCCTATTTTTAGGAAATGCACACTGACAAGTGAGGGGCAAGGGGATATGGTATATGTTTATGTCACATATCTTCAAATAATAATTCCAAATAAATACATAGTATACATACACATACATGATACAGACTATGAAAAAACACATAAGTGACAAACAGAAAAAGAAGTTAATAGGTGAAACTGGGTAAAAATAACTAGTTGTTCTTTATACTATCCTTAGTTTTTGGATAAACATTTTAAATTTTTAATGGCTATCCTCTAAATGAATGAAACTGTTCAGAATTATTATAAAACAGATAAGATCAGCAATCTTCAGAAAGAAGTGACTTTAGGAGTTACTGCTTAAATATTTTAACAATAATGGTATTTCCCAAGCATTTAATTGAGAGGTAAGGTATTCTTTTTTTTTTTTTTTTGAGACAGAGCCTCAAGCTGTCACCCTGGATAAAATGCTATGGCATCACAGCTCACAGCAACCTCCAATTCCTGGGCTCAAGTGAGTCTCCTGCTTCCACCTCCCAAGCAGCTGGGACTACAGGCACCCGCCACAACGCCCAGCCATTTTTTGGTTGCAGCCGTCATTGTTGTTTGGCGGGCCAGGGCTGGATTCGAAACCGCCAGCTCAGGTGTACGTGGCTGGCGCCTTAGCCTGTTGAGTCACAGGCACCGAGCTGGTATCTTTTTTTTTAAGACAGAGTTTCACGGGTGGCGCCCATGGCTCATCTGGTGAGGCGCCGGCCCCATATACTGAAGGTGGTGGGTTCAAATCCAGCCTTGGACGAACTGCAAAAGCATAAAAATAGCTGGGCATTGTGGCGGGCACCTGTAGTCCCAGCTATTCGGGAGGCTGAGGCAAGAGAATTGCCTAAGCCCAGGAGTTGGAGGTTGCTGTGAGCTGTGTGATGCCACAGCACTCTACCAAGGGCGATAAAGTGAGGCTCTGTCTCTACAATAAAAAAAAAGACAGAGTCTGACTTCGTTACCCATGGTAGAGTGTTGTGGCTTCACAACTCACAGCAACCTCAAACTCTTGGGCTTATGCAATTCTCTTGCCTCAGTCTCCCAAGTTGCTGGGACTACAGGTGCCCACCACAACACCCAGCTATTTTTTTAAAGACAGGATCTCGCTCTGACTCAGGCTAGTCTTGAACTCTTGAGCTCAGGCAAACCACCCACCTAGGCCTCCCAGAGTGCTGGGCTTACAGGCATGAGCCACAGCGCCAGCCAGAGGTAAGGTATCTTAAAATGACCGTGCTATCTCCTAAGGAAAACACAATTAGAAAGAAGCTTTGGGCGGCGCCTGTGGCTCAGCGAGTAGGGCGCCAGCCCCATATACCGAAGGTGGCGGGTTCAAACCCAGCCTCGGCCAAACTGCAAAACAGAAAAATAGCTGGGCGTTGTGGTGGGCGCCTATAGTCCCAGCCACTCAGGGGGCTGAGGCAAGGGAATCGCCTAAGCCCAGGAGCTGAAGGTTGCTGTGAGCTGTATGACGCCAAGGCACTCTACCGAGGGCAATAAAATAAGACTCTGTCTCTACAAACAAAAAAAAAAAAAAAGAAGAAGAAGCTTAACCATGTAATGCATAGCAGCTTTTCTGGAGTCAGGCTACCTGGCTCTGAGTTTCCCAACTAAGCTTTGACTTTTTTCTTCCATAAAAATGGGACTGATAATAGTACCCTCCTCCTAGGGCTTTGTGGGGGTTAAATGGAATACTAGAAGAAAAATATCTTAGGAAAGTGGTCAACACATGGTACTTTCATTATCATTATTAGTATTTCCCATTTGTACTATAACATCCATAGCATAGAGGCTTTTGGCAATTGATTGATTATAAAGGGAAGTAGAGAAAAGTTAACCAGACTTATCCAGCAGCACACTATAGTAATGATGCTCCGATTTTCTATGATTGGGCCCCAGTGAGTTTTAGGCAGAATATCAACTGAAATGGAAAGAGTTCATCATCAAATTCCCATGGCTTGATGGAAATATAAATTGAAAATATCTGATTCTTCCCCCATCTAATTTCTATGTTCAGCAAGTGAAGTTCTGATCCAAGTTTTACCCTTTCAACAAGTCTACAGTTGGCCACAGAACATTTCCCACTGCACAGTATTGATAATACGCTGGGATAATCGGTCTTGTGTTAGCTTTCTTGGCTTGGTTAGGTTCATTCAGTCTCACAATCTCCAGCAACCTGAACAAACTGATAAAATCAAGTTTCTTCACCTGTAAAGTCACACCCAGGACTCCTCATCAAATAGTGTCATGTTGCTCTCTTCCTCAAGGCTGGCCTGAGCAAACAGTGGCTTCCATCCCTAACAGGAATTTAATTGCCACTGTTGAAATGTTAACTTTCCAGAAGCACCTATCAAGGACAGACCATCTATCTCCATTAACCAACCACAGGATGCCTAATGGACATTGGGAGCAATTCAACACTCACTGATTAACAAATCAATAACTCTGTGTTCATCATACAAAAACAGAAAATAAACTGTGGCTGAGTTAACTACAAAATTAATCATAACCTTTCATGGAACATCTCAAAACACTGAGAAATAATAATTTTAAGGGATAAATATCACAGAAGTTCCCCACATAAGTATATAAAAGTTATCACTAAAAATAGTCAAAATTGCTATGAAATGGAAATAATTTACTTTTCAGATTTCTGGTATTTACTCGGTAAAGTTTTCTTTTAATTTGCACATAATTTTCAATAAAACTTAAGAATCTGTCTTTAAAAAACAATTTCAAGGAAATAACCATGTTTTCCTAAATTGTCATTTTCTTTTGTTGTTGTTGAGACAGTTTTGTTCTGTTGTCCAGGATAGAGTGCCATGGCATCAGCCTAGCTCACAGCAACCTCAAACTCTTAGTCTCTCGAGTAGCTGAAACTATAAGCAAGTCCTCCATGTCTGGCTCATTTTTCTATTTTTTTAGTACAGACAGGTCTCACTCTTGTTCAGGCTGGTCTTGAACTCCTGAGCTCAAGCAATCCTCCCTCCGTGGCCTCCCAAAATGCTAGGATTACAGGTGTGAGCCACCACACCCAAAGTAAATGTTCATTTTTCTCTTAGTTTTTTTAATGTACGTTTATCATCAAAGGCATTACAAATACATCCATGAGGTAAACTCCAAGTCCCAGTTACCATCTTCTGTACTTTTCTTTTTCCTTTTTTTTTTTTTGTTTTGTTTTGCAGTTTTGGCCAGGGCAGGGCTTGAACCTGCCATCCCCGGTATATGGGGCCAGTGCCCTACTCCTGAGCCACAGGCGCCACCCTCTTCTGTACTCTTCTACTGAAACAAACTACAAAATTCTTTTGTTTCTCATTCTTGGAAGAGGATGAAATTATCTCTTTCTCCAGGAAGAATTACATAAACTCCTACTACATCTTCCTTGAGCTTTCTCCTGTGAAATTCCCAGACTCCATAAAGTCCCTCCTTTTCCCACAAGCAGCTCCTAAAAAAAACACCATGAACATCAGGGACTGAATGCTGTATCCCCCCAAATTCATATGCTATTGATGCTATGAGGTAGCAGGGTCTTTGGGAATTAATTAGAATCAGATGAGATCATAAAGGCAGAGACTCATGAACAGGCCTCATGAGAGTCAGAAGAATTGGCTCCTCTCTACCACGTGAGGACACAGCTAGACACAACACCATCTGCAAACCAGGACACGAGCCCTCACCAGACACTGAATCTGGACTTCCCAGCCTCAGAGCTATGAGAAACAAGTTTTTGTTGTTTATATGACACAGTCTATAGTAGCTTGTTATAGCAGCCTGGAAGAACTAACACACCCTCCAAAACAAGAAAGATAAAAATTGTTCTCCACCTTCTATGCCTCTGGGCTCATTCTCCAAATCTCTTTAGACAGTAAAAAGAAGTGGCTCCTGAACGCTACAGAGCTAGTACAAGTACCAACAAAAACCTAAGCTTGCTTATTCACTATTTATTTATGTATTATTTTTTAAGAGATGGGGTTCACTGTGTTTCCCAGGCTTAAGTGCAGAGGCTATTCACAGACAGGATCCCACTGACCAGCACAGGAATTTTAACCTGCTCTGTTTCTGACCTAGGCTGGTTCACCAGTCATCAGGCAACCTAGGGGTCCCCCACTCCTAGGGAGGTCATCATAAAGATGCAGAACTTGGTGTGGACACCTGACCAGCAAAGCACAGGCTCAAGTGACCCACATAAGTATATACCTCCTACCTCAGTCTTCCAAGTGGCTGGAACTACAGGTGCATGCCACTGCACCTGGCTACTATTTATTTTTAAATAAGTAATATATTCATAGTTCAAAAGATAGAACAGAATGCAAAAAGGTTTTTTTTAAAGGGTATTCAGGGTAAAGTCTTCCTGTCCTCCAGCTGCCTAATTCCTTCTCTCAAAAGCACAGAATGTTATATTAATAGTTCATTTCCTATCCTTCCACAGATAATATATTTATATATATGCAAATGTTTACAAATTCTTTTTCACATCCTTCTATGCCTTGTTCTTACTTAGGATTTATATCCAAGAACACAGTATATCAAAATATGACAAACTTCCTTTTTCTGTAATTATTTTTATGGCCACATATGCCTCTTTAAATATGTATAAATCTATATTCTGTGGCTCTGGTCTCTTGTCACACCAATTCCTTCAATATATATGTGGTACCAGACAGGTCTGTCTGATTTTTACAAACAAAAATAAGACACCTTCCCCCATATTTAAATATTTTCCATATACTAAGCCATTTTACTGTATCCGTGCTAAACTTATTGAGTGTGAAAACTGCATTACAGCTATGCAGAAGATAGTCCTCCTTACCAAGTATTTAGAGGCAAAATGTCATGATTTCTCCAACTTACATTCAAGTGGCTAGGCCAAATAATACAAGCATACATTACACATTTGGTTCAAAACACACACAGAGCATGCAGGCCAAGTTCAGCAAAATGTTAACAGCTGGTGAATACAGATGAGGAGCACACAGGTGTCAACAGTACTATCTTTCCAAAGGTCTGAAATTTTCGAACCAAAAAACAAGGGTAAAAATGCTCAAGTATTTCCAAGGGGTCTCCTCATTTGCCGCCTTAGGACATACCATTTTCCCAACTCTCAAGACCAAATCCTAACCTAAACCAATGACCACCACCGCCATCCCACTCTGCCACCAGTGACCCCTGGTCACAAAAGGAAATTAAAATGAGCTCTTTAGCTATTCTTAACTACTGGTCCCTCAAATTGTTCAAATTTCACAGTGCCTTGGGGTCTTCTCCTACTGCTCCAGTCCTTCTCACCTAGAATATTTGAGGGGGGGTACTCAGACATTTATTGCACCTTCCCATTTCATAGCCTATGTACTGGGAAACCAGTGAGACACACCTACAGGAAAAAGCCCTAGATGAAGCGTACTTTTTTGATACCCACAGCATCTAGCTCAATGCTATGCATGTAACTGGTGTTCAGAAAGTGTTCCCTGAGAGAAGTGGTTTTCCTAAAACAATGAAGGAGATAAGAACTGCTGCTGACATTGGGGAAAGGGTCTCAAAGCTCACTGTGAGAGTCTCCTCAGAAAACATCTCCAGTCTCTTCAGCTTTTTCTCAGATACTTTAAACTCATCTCATCTTTCCTTCCCCTCCTGAGCGTCACAACTGTCTTCTCTCTGCCACAAACAATGCCAATTTATTCTACTGAGAATGGAATGGAAAACCTGTTCCACAACCCCAAATAAAGCAACTCTAGAAGAGTAGCAAAATTCGCATAAGCCTTATTTGTACGATAACATCACTCTCCGAGACCACAGGAAAGCATAACTCACTCTAAAGGGGTACCTCCCCAGTGATGTGTCTACAGAATACTCTTGTGTAGCACCCTTCCACTGCTCTGAAACTAGGGAAAACCTGTCTCTGAAAGGGTTCCTTTCAGTTAATGAAGACAATGCTAGAGACACTTGACATTTGCATACAGAGGCAACTAGCCAGCTGATTCAGATAACCTGTGTAATAACAGTATATAACTGGAAAAGTCAATTCACTAATAAGAAACAATAGGGATCCTATTATCAAAAAACAGAAATGTGTTATCTACTTAAAATAAAACACAAATCAGGGTGGCACCTGTGGCTCAAAGGAATAGGGCGCTGGCCCCATATGCCGGAGGTGGCGGGTTCAAACCTAGCCCTGGCCAAAAAACCGCAAACAAACAAACAAACAAAAAATAATAATTAAAAATAAATAAATTATAAAACACAAATCAAAACTGCACGATCTGGCTCGGTGCCTGTAGCTCAAGCGGCTAGGGTGCCAGCCACATACACCAGAGCTGGCGGGTTTAAATCCAGCCCAGGCCTGCCAAACAACAATGACAACTTCAACCAAAAAAATGGTCAAGCCCTGTGGCAGTAGTCCCAGCTACTTGGAAGGCTGAGGCAAGAGAATCTCTTAAGCCCAAGAGATGGAGGTTGCTGTGAGCTGTGACACCACAGCACTCTACCCAGAGTGACAACTTGAGACTGTGACTCAAAAAAAAAAAAAAAAAAAACTTCACAGATCTATGACAGGAATAATCTAAATCTATTTCGCCTGAGCATGTCACAGATCTAGGCTGGACGTTAAAACACAACCTTCTAAAAATTAAGATCCAAAAGTGTTGTTTCAAAACTAAGAAACTAAAGTCAAAGCTAGTGCCAGAACTCAAAATACAGTACTTTTTTTATGATGCTCTGCCCATTTCACATCTAAATTTCCTAATTTTTAACTGAATGCCCTGAAAGCACAATAGAGAAATGGAACGACTACAGGCAACTATACCACTAACCAGGTGTGTAAATTTAAGTATATTGTCTCGCCTATGAAATAAGAACTCTGAATTCAATTAGCTCTGATGACCCTTACAGAAAGAATACACTGTGATCTTTGACAGTGGCACACATCATAGTTGCATATTTAACATTAATTTGACTCTATCACATTTTATAACTGTTTACAGTTTAAGAATTAAGAAGACTGGAGCTGGAACATATTCTTCTTAGTATCTCAAGAATGGAAGAAAAAGTATCCAATGTACTCAGTACTATTATGAAACCAATATATAATCACTCACACTTTCAAATGAAAGATAAAACACAACTATAGTCCAGGATGAAGGAGGAAAGAGGGGGGAGGGAGGGAAGAGGGTTGGTGGTGGGATGGTAATTGGTGGGACCTCACCTCTGGTATATATTGCAAGGGTACATGTCAAATCTATTAAGAGTAGAGTATTAATGTCTTAAAACAATAATTAAGTGAGGAGAAATCTATGTTAACCAGTTTGATGTAAGCATTCCAACTCGTATATAAAATCAACACATTATACCACATAAATGCATTAATGTATAGCAATTAACTGTATACAGTTATGATTTAATGAAAAAATTTAAAAATAGAATTAAAAGGACTATTTTACCTCAAATAATATCTTTGTTTACCAAAAATTTCATAAGCATAAAGAATCCTGAAATTCATTATCTACATGATTGTCATTATCCGAATTTTGACAATATGTCCTTTCAACTTCAATCTAAAACCTATTTGAATGCCTGTTTATCCAAAAGAACTTGGGAAGTTAAATATATATTCACATATATTTTTCCATTCAACCTGGAATATGCTATATAAACACATTAAACTCTTCAGAAATAATTTGCACCAGCATGAAATTTTATAGACTACAATAACCTTTAACTATCACAGTAAAACTGTTTTTAATTCTGGACTGGCTAAAAACCCGCCTGCTGCCGGGCATGGTGGTTCATGCCCGTAATCCCAGCTACTTGAGAGGCTAAGGAAGGAAGATCACTTGAGTCCAGCAGTTCAAAACCAGCCTGTACACAACTATACCCTGTGTCAAGAAAGGAAAGGGAGGAAGGAACAAGAAAGGAAAGAAAGGGAGGGGAGGAGAGGGGAGGGGAGGGAAAAGTGAAAGGGGAAGGAAAAGAAGGAGAAAAAGGAAAGGGAAAGGAAGGGAAAAGGGAAGGAAAAGGAAAGTGAAAGGAATGGGAAAGGGAAGGGGAGGGAGGGGTGGGAAGGGGAGGAGAGGAAGGGAAGGGATAGAAAAAGGAAAAGAGGGAGGGGAGGGAAGGAAGGAAGGAAGGAAAAAGGAAAGGAAAGGGGAGAGAGAGAGAGAGAAACTTACTTAGCTAGCATGGTGCCTGTAGTCCCATCTACTCAGAAGACTGAGGTGGGAGCATGGCTTAAAGGGAAAGGAAAGGGAAAGGGAAGGGGAAGGGAGAAAAAAGAAAAAGAGGGAGGGAAGGAGGAAAGGAAGGAAGAGAGGGAGGGAGGGAGGGAGGGAAGAAGGGAGGGAGGGAGGGAGAAACTTACTTAGCTAGCATGGTGCCTGTAGTCCCATCTACTCAGAAGATTGAGGTGGGAGCATGGCTTGAGCCCAGGAGTTCTAGGCTACAGTGAGCTACAATCACACCATTGCATCCCAGCAGCCTGGCAGATGAGCAAGACTCTGTTACTAGGCTAACCATATCAAGAATGGGAGAAGAGAGCTGGGTGCAGTGAGTGATTTACGTCTATAATCCTAGCACTTTGGGAGGCCAAGGCAGGTGGATCACCTGAGCTCAGAAGTTTGAGACTAGCTTCTCAAAAGAGCAAAACCCCTTCTCTCCTAAAAATTGAAAAACTAGCTGGGTATTGTGGTGGGTGCCTGTAATCCCAGCTACTCAGGAGGCTGAGGCAAGAGGATCCCTCAAACCCAGGAGTTTGAGGCTGCTGTGAGCTATGATGCCATAGCACTCTACGCAAGGTGACAGAGTGAGACTTTGTCTCAAAAAAAAAGGAATGGGAGAAGACAAAAGGGAAAGGAAGAAGAAACATAAAACAACCCAACAGACAAAAGAATGGAAACCTAGTGAGTAAGGAAGAAAGAAAAAAACAATGAACAAGAAAGAAAGGAATGGCAAAAAACTAGCTTGCTGGCTTCCGGGGTCAGGGTGGGCCAGCATCCCACAGAACTCTCAGATAGATCCCAGACTCCTTAAGGTGTACTGCTTGTTTTCTTTCTTTCTTTCTTTCTTTCCTTTTTTAATTAAATCATAGCTATGTACATTAATGCAATCATGGGGGGTTTCTTTTGTTCAGTTTTGGACAGAAAATTTCCCCAGAGGGGCCATGTTTACTTGTGCCTGCTCCTAGACTACCTGTCCGGGATTAGAAAGATTTGAGGCATGAAAAGAAAACACAGTCCACAACACAGACATGTTCCTGATGAGCCATCCTGCCAGTGCTAGGAGCTCTTACTTCCAAACAGTGCAGTGAGTAAAAAAGATGGCTTAGCAAGTAATGTATATAACTTACACAATTACAGGGCTTTGCTTTAAAACAAGTGTTATTTTCCAAAAATAACGACCAATACAGTTAGAACACATGCAGACTCCAGTTGATTCTCAAGGCCATGGTGGTTTCCCTCCACAATGCAGGACTCCTTCCTGAGGAAGGGGCTGGGGACTACCCAGACATAGAATAAGTCCAGGATAGCAGGCCACCACCTCCTACACTCAAAAGCAAATGCTCTTTTTACAAGGCATGATTTCTCTAATGCATGATCATTTTTTAAATTTTAAGGGAATGCTGTTTGGATATTATCGTTTAAAATTCCAAATGATTTCTTTTATTTTTAAAAAATCAGTATCTTGAAAATAGTCTGCAGATGATATGAAATGGCAAAATAGGATATGGATGCATTAAGCCTACAAAGTCCTTGTTCCAAACTGCTTCTTGGATAGTAACAAAGATATATGGCCCAGAGAAAACCCCTATGCTCCTTTCTCAGAAAAATTAAATTAGTAGAAGAAAGAATCTTAATTTAGAACTCCTTAAAAGGACAAGGGGGATTCTGATATCTTTTTCCATGAAAATAGGAGATATATACAAACACATAAGCACAATAACTTTTCATAAACTAAGGCATAAAATAAACCAAAAATTCCAAAGATAAAATCCAAGGAGAGGCTATGAATGGCATTAAAAAAAACAAACAAACCATTTTTCACTTGCTATCAAATACCTGCATTTTTAGGCAAGAAATGCTAAAAACTGAGAGTCATCACATTATTTTTGAATAGAAGCCATTAAAAGCAGATATTATAAAATTTTGAAAACCTAAAAAGTAGAAAAAGCTGAAGAAATACGAGTGATACCAAGGACAAAGGGGACTAACTACGTGTTTTTAGCATAGCATTAATTAATCTCTCTGGAAACGTAAAACAAGAAGATAAACAAATATTTTTTAAAAAATAAACAGTATGTGCAATGAATGCATGATACATTAATATAAAAACGGAAAGCAAAACAATTTTCAGGGGCCTTGACAACGGACAGATAAGTAGCTTGGTATAGTTTGTGAGCTAACAAAAGATTCTGTACTAACAAAAATCCTCCTAGAAATAAGACATAAGCACTCAAGGTCACAGGCCATGTTCCATTTCACAAGAGAAGTAGCATTTTTTTTACAGAGGTGTATAAGAATTAATGGAAGTATTGTGGAGGCTCCCAGAAACTCCTCTATTGGTTATTCCATTACTGGAGTGCTGTCTTCAGAAGCCGACCGCCTCCTTCATGGAGATGAAAAGCAGCAGAGCCTTCCACACCCACATCAGCAGCTTTCACAAAGTCCAACGTTCAGGTTCAATTTTCAGATCTTGACCCATCCCTAACTCCTAAAGGAGGGAGAGGGCCAGCCACACCGCAAGCAGTCTAATTTAATGAGTCCTAGATCTTCTCCTCCAGGGACTCAAAAGCATCTCCCACACAGTGAAACCAGACTGGTATCTTTCAAAATCCTACAGCTCTCCTGTGAGGGTCTACAACCACGTCACTATATGAATAAACTCAATTACAGAAGTCTGGAACTGGCAAGCCTCTCTCCAACCAACCTGTCCACATGCAGATTAGCACAGGGTTCCACAACTAGTTGCAAACAGAATCCAGAGTACATATGCAAAGCACAGAAACCCAGCACCCAACACTACTCTACCTCAGTATTCTCCACCAAACTAAGTAAGACCAGCCACAGCACAGAAAGAGAGCTTCTGAAAGGAAAAGCAAAAGGAGGAAAATGTGGAAGAAATCCACATGGGGGGCTCTAGCCATCCAGAAATCAGCCTGGGCAGCTGTATGCCTCCCAGTGAGAGACTGGAGGACAGGAGCCTATGAGATGTGTGGAGGCAAAGGCCCATAAGTGTTCCTCTAGTTTCCTCTAGAAGAAAATACTATCTTTAACATCTTAACTCTCTAAAGCACTTTTTAAAGGTTTTAAGGAAAGGAGGAGGGCTACAGCCCATGACAGGTTGGGGGGAGGGGAGTACACAGCAGCCCCTGACAACTGGCTCAGGGGTGGTCCCCAGCACTTTTGTCAGCCCCAGCCTCAAACTGTCAAGTCTAAAGAATTCAAGACGATCTCACAGATCTAGTTACTAAGATTATGTCACAAACATGTATGTCCGTCAAGAAGCAGATCTGGGTAGCAAACCACATGTAACTCTTTTCAAAGAAATAAGGAGTAGAACAAAATCAAGGGTCATGCCCATGAAATACAGTTGAAAATCCATTATAAGGATGCTAAATCAACTCTCAGATTTTAAAGTCCAACCATTTTATAAAAGCAGTTAGACAATACAGAATTTTAAGATAAAATTAAAATTAGATGTGAAAAGCAGGCATGTCTCATGGTCTCAGCCCAGCTTTGTGGCCAATGCTACACAAATTACTTGTTTTCTGATCCACAAACCAAGCCGTAATAAACATCAGGTGTGTGTTCCAGAAACTTGATTTAAACAAGGTAAAAATTGTAAAGCAATCTAAAAATACTGCTGCATGAATTCTGGGCATAAGTTTGGAGGAACATTTGAAATAAGTCAAATAATAGCATCTGATAACACTGTGAGTATCCACCAGAAACGAAAAGGAAATCCCAATAATTTATATAACACAGTTAATATGTCTTTAGAAAATTTTAGGATATTTAAAAATTTAAAACATTTCATTTTTATCCTCCAATTCTCCACTCACCTGTTTTTTCTGTTTTATTTCCCTGCTTTCAGATAAAATTATACATATTTTCCCCCAAGTCTTATTTTACTTTCCACTCCAATTGATCCACTCACATTAGAACATACTGTCAAACCTCATTCCAGACCCTGAGTCCATCTGACTCTGGGCGCCTGAGACTTGGGTTTAATCTATCCTCTTAGAATGCCTTAAAATTGCTACCAATGCCTCCCCAAGCCACTGCCCCCCCAAGCCACTGCCCCCACTACCACTAGCCTGAATAAACATACACCCTCAGTATGTGTGAACGGTGTTACTTTACTATGCCACACCATGCTGTTTTAAGATGTATCCCCCCTACACACACCATTCCAGCCTGAACTACCTCATTCAGAAACTCCTGAGCCACCATTGTTCCTCCAAGGTCCTCAAAGTAGGGGATGATCTTACCCTGACGGCTTTGATGTAGCTACCTTCCATAGACAACTACTTTCAGAAGATAGTCAAGCTAATGCTGTCACAGTCTACTACAGACCCAAATCCATGGAATTCTGTCTAGAAAAAAAGCTAAGTCTCATAAAGATCATTTTATTTAGTAGATGCCCACAATCACATACTGCATTTTACTCTGTAGCTATATAATAAAAGGCTGAAAGATTGGGTGAGATGGCACGTGCCTGTAGTCACAGCTACTGGGAAAGCTGAGCTAGGGAGGATCACTTGCACCCAGGAGTTCAAGGCCAGTTTGGGCAACCTATCAAGACTCCTGTATCAATAAATAAAAGGCTAAAAGGCGCTTGGCTAGATTCACTACAACGTTTATGTTTAAGGAATAACAAATAGTTTTGTTATTTAATAACAAAAATATTTCAATATATTTTAACTGAAGACTTCTACTCTAGTGAACTAGAAATAACCCCAATCTGAGTTTTAATAGACCCAAAGGTTCTGGAAAATACATGGAATCCTCAGGAAACTCTCAAAACAAAATGAACATAATCTATTTTAAACATCTTTTTTTTTTTTTGAGCACCATATAATTTGCACATGTCGCCCCTGGTGGAGTGCCTTGGTGTCATAGTTCACAGCAATCTCAAACTCTTGGACTTAAGAAATTCTCTTGCCTCAGCCTCCAAAATAGCTGGGACTACAGGCACCCGCCACAATGCCTAGCTATTTTTTGTTGCAGTTGTCATTGTAACCCGCCACCCTTACTGTATGTGGCTGGTGCTGTAACCACTGTGCTACATGCACCGAGCCCCATTTTAAACTTTTAAAACTTAGTTTACCATACAGCAATGTTTACATGATGTCACGTTGGAGAAATCAAGCAGCGATAGCTGCTGCAACTTGAAAAGTCAGACAAACAGGCAGGGAATCACAGTGAGACTGTCCAATCCAATGGTTCTCAAAGTGTAGTCCTCTGACCAGCTACGCCAGCATTACTTGGAAACTTTGTAACAAACATACATTACTGGCCCACCCTTGTTAGGACATACATTCTGTTAGGACCACCACCAGAATGTGTGGTCCCAGAAAGTGTGGTCCTCTGACCAGCTAGGCCAAGCATTACTTGGAAACTTTATAACAAACATACGTTACTGGCTTAGACCTACTGAGTCCCAGAATGTGTGTCCTAACAAGCCCTCCATGATTTGATACACAATTCAGTTTGGGAGCCACTGGCCCAAGCCAATGACTCCACTGATGAGAAAGAAATGGATCTAGTACCTTCCTTAAATTCTTATCAAGTCACTGTAGACATTTCTCAGTAATGTTCAAAATAATTCTTAAACTATTTACCTGAACACAAGCAGTCTCAAATGATCTTCTAGGTAAAAATACATCTTAATCTGAGATGTTAATTCTAATAACTCATTTCTATATACAGGCAGATTTTTCTATAATTTATTTATATCTAATACCTAAAAAAAGATTTCGCATGACTAACCTCTCCACAAAAGTAACAACTCAAATCTCACAGGTTTTTTTTTTTTTTTGGTTGGATGGTTGGGTTAACTTATGTTGTTATTAGCAGTGGCAGAGGTTATCCTGTTATGGTTGTGTTTTGGTTTGGTTTCATAGGCAACCGCAGGAGTTGATGGAATACATGGTTGATAGTCCATTTGGGGGTTGGAGTTTTATTTACTTGTTTTGTTTTGGTTTTTTGGCCCCACCCAAAAAGTTCACACCAACACAAGGTATCTGAACAGTAATCATAAAGGATGGATTTAGAATTGCTTAAAAGGAAAAGTCCCCCCAAGACTTCAGATTTTCACCTCCAAATGTATTCAAAGACTTTTGTTTATTTAAAACAACAGATTTTTTATTTCCAATTGTGTTTTACTAACTCTGTAATAAGATTAGTTTTCCTTTGTGGAACATGTAGCAGCAGAATGATAGCACAAGAGCATTTATCCAAGGAACAAGCTGTTGTGCTCAAAGACAAGCCGAAAATCCAGCCACATGGAACGCAAAGTAGGTTAAGTCTGATGCACAGTAGAGATAGCAGACTGCGTTGTCATCTTCTAAAAGTACTAAAACACATATTCACTGCATCATCGTACAGAATCTATGCCTTAGGGCACTTGTTCTGAACAGATGTTTGATGTGTCTCATACCTTTTTATATAAATATTTCAAAGTCTAGTAGTTGTTATCTGTACAATTAAACTTCTGTTTCTATTTACACTTTAAACATCCTCTTTGGAAGTTTATAACTTGGGTGTTAAGATTACCACAGACTGAGATTTAAAGGCTAAAGAAATAAATATTTCCATTCCTATGCCTTATACTGAAATTGTTTTGTCAATGTCAGACCATACTAAAGGCAATATTTTCAGTCCTTTCTTCAGAATTCCATTAACACATACAATCACCTTGATTTTGTAAACCAAATTTTCTAATGTAGAGTTCAGTGCATGATTTTATTTCCTCTGAGGAAGCAATAGGGACGAATACACAAAGCAATAGTAACAACTCCTTCAGTTTGATTTATACCTCCAACTCTCTCTGTACAACCTGAGCACCAAATCTTCTTGTGACTTTATTTTTCAACCTGTCATCAAATAAGCGTAACAATTCCTGCTACACATCTTAGAGGAAAGAAATCAAAGTTACTGAGTTAACAATAATGTCCCTGGAAGACACTGCATTCCTGGGGAAAACTGCAAAGTCAAAGTAGTTACTGTTTACTTTTCTTTAGCTCTGCAAAAGTGCCTTTTACTCTAGAGCTAAACTAGTCAGCTTAAATTACTTGAACATTCGTTTATTCAACAAATATTTATGACCGCTGTTTCTTATAACCAGGACCTGAGGCATCACTCAGTAGCACTATAGCAGATGCTGGAGACAGAAGCAGTCTCTGGCCAGTGACACACACAGTTCTGGCCCCTCTCAATACTTCCTAGAAAAGTACTGATTAAACTTACAGGCCTTTCATTCAGTTTACATGCCAAGGGCTCACATTCATTTGTAAATAATTACTTGTAATCATAATTACTCATAATCACTCTGCTCCTGAAAAGGGGAAAACACAAACTACACGAAAAGCTCACAGAGCACACAAACATGATCTATAACCTGAAAACCTCACATAGCTCAAAAATACCATCCAGTAAGCACCATATAATTTGCAAATGGGACGCATGCTGTTAAGCCCTAGAAGATGATTCAAGATTTTTCTTTTAAAGACAGTATGCCCTAGTGTAAGTTATAACCTGTCAAATACTAGATTGAAACATAATCAAATCCTCTATAACCATGCAGTTCAATACAGCATTCAATCAAGGCTATTACACTTAAACCAATTGGAAATTCAGTTTCTTGGTCACACTAGCCATATTTAAAGTGCTAAACGGCCACCAGTGGCTAGTGGTCACCATACTGGATAGTGCAGCTTTATAAATCACTTCTGTCATCTCAGAAAGCTCTATAGGACAGTTCTGTTCTACAAATACTTCAGTGATACTCAGTCTGAAAATTAGAGTGTAATGAAATGTGATACAGCATCTGTGCCAAAGCTACGGAACATAAAAGCATATCCATTAGTAACTTAGTGCCAGTTTTTCCTTCCCAAATAAGCTGAAAAGTGTTAACATGTTGAGCATCCCTCTCAGTGTATATCAGTAATCAAGAAAATTCACACTGTCCAACTGCCTGGTGAAGGATGAAATTTGGAAACAAGTGAAATACTGATCATACTTTGTCCCTTCCTCCCTGTCCCCTTTACAAGAGTGTATTACTGGTATTCTGTATTTTCTGTGAAAGTTTTGTCTTGGGAGGCTTTCAAGCTGTGCTTTTAGCCAAATAGCTAATAGCAGCAAAGGTGGTGAGGACAGTTCCAAATGAAGATGGGTGGCACAGGCAAATCCGACACAGACAATGCAACTCAAAAGGAAGTAAATTTAACTGGGACCAATACAATATAAACTTAAACAGTTACTGTGTACCAGAGATACACAGATTAAAAAAAAAAAATCACCATTCCCATCTTTGAAGAGCCCAATTTGGTAGGGGTGTCCAACATTTAACACATATGATACATGGTGTGATAAATGCAATAAGGCAAGTATGCATAAAACGTAGAGACAGGGAGGGTACTTTCAAAGGATTTCTGAAGAGAAAACAGGGACAATTTTCTGAAGGCGGTACCCAAGAAGTAGAAGCTATGCAAAGGTACTCCAAGCTGTGGCAATGCTGGAGAAAAATGTCTTTGAGGTAACAGGGATGGGGGGGACAATGGAAGGAGGAGGATGGAACTACAGAGCTATTTCCACACCAGACCACACTCATGTTTCTGACAGGTTGGCCTAGGTATGTCTATACGCCTTCCTCACCAAAACTGAAAGTAATGTGAAAACCAATCCCTAAAACTTGATAAATAATGTACCCACATGTGCCATACAACTAACTATTTGACAATAATCATTATTAGGAATATAAGGAAAGTTCTTTGGGGCATGGTACCACTTAATACACATAGGTCACAAATATACTGTAACTGTAATCCTTTTTCAGGGAGAAACCTCTGTTTACTGTTTCAGTTGAAATAATCTTAAAGAAGATATCCATGAACAAATGGGTTACCCTCACATTTAAATGTTCCTACCCTGAGTTTATGTGACCAGGAGACTAATGAAACAAATCAAGAGGAGGGGAGAGATGTAAAAGCAAACTTTCTGTACTCTGGCCCAAAGTTCTTTTCTTCCTCCAAAATTTCCAAGGCAGTTCTGTTGCTCTATATCCTGCATCGTACTTCTGGGTACACCCAGCCTGTGACCAATGTAACTGTATTATGTCCAATAACCTAAAGGACTTCTGAGGCTGCTCTTGTATTTACTTGGGAAATACCTGCCTCTTCCAGAGACCTTTCCCTTCATTTTACATATACGTCCAAACCAAACAAGACAAAGTAAAAAACTTCCATGGAATCTTGTTCTCTTTAATTTACTGGAATCCTGTCTTTCCTCTCTCCATAATAAACATTTTGAAAAGATGGCTTTAAAGAATTCACCAGGAGTTTCTTCCCTTTAATTCAGAAAAACTTTCCAGACAAAATCCCTAACAGTAGAAATAAACACACATACATAAACTTGCTGGTTCTTGGGCAAACGTATTACTACTATTCAGACAGACGTGTGGCCCTTAGGTAAAGGTACCTTCTTTTTCTTTTCTTTTTTTTTTTTTTTCCAGAGTTTCACTATGTCGCCCTCAGTAGAGTGCTGTTGCATCACAGCTTACAGCAACCTCCAACTCTTGGGCTTAAGTGATTCTCTTGCCTAAGCCTCCCAAGTAGCTGGGACCAGTGGCGACCACCACAACGCCCAGCCATTTTTTGGTTGGAGTTGTCATTGTTGTTTGGCAGGCCCGGGCTGGGTTCCAACTCGCCAGCTCTGGCGTATGTGGCTGGCACCCTAGCCACTGGGCTACAGACGCTGAGCCAGGTAAAGGTACCTTCTTAACACAGCACAAGTAATGATAGAAAGTTGGGGCTGTGGAATCAGCCTCCCTGAATAAGGTTGTTCTTTTCCCTGACAGACTCTCCCTTCATCTCCTGAGTTTCAGTTCCAACCCAAAGAAAAATGTGGGTAACAGTATTTGTGGAGTACATCTACATTTGCAAAGCCGCAGGGCCTAGTACATTACATAGTGACCCCATCTAGTGCCAGATCAATACATGATACCTAATTTTACTACTTCACCTATGATTTCACGACTATTCCATCAAGCTGGTTACTCGTGTTAAGTTCTCCTCACTATGCATCAAAATCACTTTAGGGGGTGGTTAAAATACACTACATTTAGGCCCTGTTTGGATTTGGGTTCAAATGGGCTCTGGACGGTAACTGGAATTTTCAAAGGTCTCCAGGTGATTATAATGTGCAGCCAGAAATAAAAACCACATATAGGTGTCTATACACCCGCAGTGATACACACATCATCACCTGTTAAGGTCCGTCGGAGTTTTGAGCAAATCACGCCGGCAGGCCCTCCAGTCTGTGAGGACGAAGCTCCCCTAGATGCTGGGACGATGAACCCAAACGCAGCTCACCGAGCATCAACTCTGACCAACCCCACCAGCCAGTGCCCCGGCACTCACTGGCCTCTCATTTAGTTTATGCTCCAAGGGCTCCGCGGGGTACACGCCCTCTCGCCCCTTCCTCCGCTGCCCCCGCGGGCGCCAGGCCCCTGGCCGCACGTCGCCGCGCCCTCGCCTCCCGCGCCCCGACCCCCTCCCGCCCACGGCACGTGACTCGACACGCGCCAGCTGCACGCGGGCTCGATGAAAACAAAAACAGAGGAGGCCGGCCGGGCGGTGGCGGCCGCGCGCGGGGGCGGCGGGGAGCCGGGAGCGGGGAGCGGGGAGCGGGCGCGCCCCCGCCGCCACTGCCCGGCGCCGCGGCCGCGTCTCCGCCGTCCCGGGCGCCGCCGGCCGCGCGCCCGGGCAGGCTGGGGGCGGGAGGGCAGAGGGCGCCACCCTGTTTACCGCCCGGCCCCGCCCGCGCCCGGAAACGGTCTCCCGGGAGCCGGCCGGCGAGTGCGCACCCGCCCGCTGCCCGGAACGCCGGCCCCGCGTGGGAGGCGCCCGGCTCCCGCGGCCGCGCGGAATCGAGCGGGCCCCGCGCGCCCCGGCCCGCCGCCCCCGGCCGCTGCGTGTCAGCCCCCGTCACGACTCTGCTACGCACTTCGCCCCCGGCCTCCAGCTCCGGCGCTTCCGCGGACCCTCTCACGTGGGCCTCCTCCCCGACGCGGCACTCCCCAGCGGGCAGGGCTGCGGCCCCTAACGCTCCGAGGGATCCCGAGCCCGTCCCACCCCGCCTCGGACGTCACCCTGCTTGGACCACCCAACCCACACCTTCCGCCTGGGGCGGGGACATGGCTCCAAGCTGTCAGAAGCCTACCGTTCTCCACATGACGAAGCTCACCCTCGCCCGGATCCCTGCCACTTACCCCACCGCCTAGCTATGAGTTGAAGCAGACATTTAAAGCGTGGAGGAGTGGGGGGAATGTCTTGATCTTTCTCCCTATTTCGGGGAGGACGACCAAGGCGCAGCTCTACCCCTGCGCTCGCTTTAAGACCCCTCACGTTCTCCTACCAGATGCCACAGACTTACCAGATAGGAATGCCCACCCCACACACCTGCTCGGAACCTGCCGGAGGAAAGCTGGGGCCCCACCCACCCCGCCGCCTTCTGGAAACCTGCGCCCGCGGTGGGTGGACGCGACGCTCGCAGGTATCCAGAAGTCAGCAGGAGCGAGAGGGGACAGCCACCGCTCCAGCACCCTCCGGTCCCCGTCCCCACAGCAAACTGAGACATCTGCGTCCCTTAAGGCCTGAGTTGCAGCGAGTTGCTTTTCCCATTGAGAACCAGAGACACCGCGTCCTTTCTAATAAGCAGACACACACACACGCGTCCTTATTTCTCGTTGACAGCAAAGGTGGGGGACGTGGGAGAAAGACGAGAGTTGTCTCTGGGTTCGGGATGTTGGACTCCGCGGAGGGAAGAGGTGGGATCTCGAAATGGAAACAGTCCCCCCTCCCGCCCCTCCCTCCCCTCCTCCTCCTCTTCTTCTGTTTACCTAAATTTTGAATTTTATCTGCGAAACATTAGCTGGATTGCGGACATTGAAAAAAAAAAAAAAAAAAAAACCACCACTCTCTCTCAACCCGGCAGC
>CAUYON010004765.1:0-42566 GCA_963573935.1 Arctocebus calabarensis | reverse complement strand
GGTCGGGCGTTGTGGCGGGCACCTGTAGTCCCACTACTTGGAAGGCGGAGGCAAGAGACTCGCTTGAGCCCAGGAATTGGAGGTTGCTGTGAGCTGTGATGCCACGGCACTCTATCCAGGGTGACAGCTTGAGGCTCTGTCTCAAAAAAAAAAAAAAAAAACCTCAACAACCAAAAACAAGCCACTTAGTTCAAAACTGGACAAAGGACTTGAATAGACATTTATCCAAGAAGATACACGAATGGCCCATAAGCACGTTAAAAGATATTCAATATCACTAATCATTAGAAAAATGCAAACCAAAACTCTAATAACATACTACCTCACGCAAACAGAAAATAACAAATATTGGTGAGGGTGTAGAGAAATTAGAACCATAGTACACCGTTGATGGGAATGTGAAATGGTACAGGTACTGTGGAAATAGTATGGCAGTTCCTCAGAAGATTAAAAATAGAATTACTGGCACCTGTCGTCCCAGCTACTGGGAGGCTGAGGCAAGAGAATCCCTTAAGCCCAAGAGTTTGAGGTTGCTGTGAGCTGTGATGCCACAGCACTCTACTGAGGGAAACAAAGTGAGATTCTGTCTCAAAAAATATATATATAAGTAAAATTTGCTGAACAAAGTAAACTTAACTCTTATTTTATAATAAAAGAAAAGAATTAGGGTTATTCTGTCCGGGGGCATACATTCTAACCACAGCTTTATGGAAATTTATAACATGAAAGTCCCTTTTGTTCTAAGAGTTTGGATTTATTGTTTGTTTTGTTCTCAATGTGTTAAAGAAATGGGCTTTTTCTTGAAACATGCTTTCCTATATTAAGATATAATGAAGAATTTCTAATATATTCTATCATACGTGCATACAGTATACGTATGTGAGGGTTTGTGTTGTATACAATATTATTAACAGTGAATATACAGTGCCAAGATAATTTTCTGGTTTATTTTATGGATGTTTCACAGTTTTCTGCTCATTTTATTTGAGACAGCAACCATGAAAAAATATTATTTTAATATGTATAAATGTTAACAGGATTAAGTTCATTATGCAAAGACAAAAGCATTTGCACATCGCTGTGTATTATAAGCTCTGTTTAAGGAAAAGATACTGGTCAATAGTAGCATAATCTCTTGGAGAGAATATTTTTCCAAAATAACATAAAGTGCTAATTAGCTTGAATGTTGTAATCGTTTCCCAATGTATATGTACATCAAATTATCACATTGTACGTCTTCAACATAAATATATTTATTATACGTATATTAAATAAATAGAATTACCAGGCCAAGTGCAGGGACTCACACCTATAATCCTAGCAGTCTGAGAAGCCAAGGGATTCTTGCAGAGGATCCCTTGAGCTCAGGAGTTCAAGACTACTCTGAGCCAAAGTGAAACCCCATCTCTACTAAAATTAGAAAAATTAGCTGGGCATTGTGGTGAGTACCAGCAGTTCCAGCTATTCAGGAGGCTGAGGCAAGAGGATTGCTTGAACCCAGGAATTTGAAGTTGCTATGAGGTAGGCTGACACAATGGCACTCTAGCCGGGGCAACACAGGGAGACTCTGTCTCTAAAAAAAAAAAAATAATAATAATAGAATTACCATATGCTCCAGCAATTCTACTTCTGGGTCTATATGCCAAAGGATTTATGATAGGATCTGGAAAAGATGTTTGTACATCCATGTTTATAGCAGCATTTCTCGAAATGACTAAAACATGGATGCAATCAAAAATGCCACTGGATGGGCTCGATGCCTGTGGCTCAACTGGCTAAGGTGCCAGTCACGTACATCTGAACTGGCAGGTTCGAATCCAGCCTGGGGCCTGCCAAACAATGACGGCTGCAACAACAGCAACCAAAAAAAAAATGGCCGGGCGTTGTGGCGGGTGCCTGTGGTCCCAGCTACTTGGGAGGCAGAGGCAGGAAACTCTCTTGAGCCCAGGAATTGGAGGTTGCTGTGAGCTATGATGCCACAGCACTCTACCCAGGGTGACAGCTTGAGACTCTGTCTCAAAAAAAAAAAAATGCCAATGGATGAATGAAATGAATAAGCAAAATGTGGTATAAACATATAAAGGATTATTATTCAGCCTTAAAAAGGAAGGAAATTCTGATACATATCAGCAACATGAATGAACCTTCAGGACACTATACTAAGTGAAACAAAACAGTTGCAAATAGAAAAATGCTGTATGATTCTATCCTTATGAGGTACATAGGGTAGTCAAAATCATAGAGACAAACAGGAGAATGGAAGTTTCCAGGGGACAGGGAAGGATGGAATGGGGAGTTATTGTTTATTGAGTATAGAATTTTAGTTTTACAAATAAAAAGGGTTCTGGAGATGAATGGTGGTGACAGATGCACAAAATTCTGACTGCATTTAATGCCACTGAACTGTACACTTGAAAATAGTTAAGATGGCAAATTTTAGGTAATGTGCTTTTTACCATAATAAAATAATTGGTAAAAGTAAAGTCAGGAAGATCCATGGCCTCTTGGAGAAGTGACTGATTCCAGGGCTGGGGCCGGAGAGGTACAAGATGAGCATGTAGCATCTTTTGCCAGAAAGCAATGAAGTGCTCGAAGCATGAAGGGGGTAAAGTCCAAAGGACATAGGAGACAGCTTGAAGTTTCTTCCATTCAAATCTGTAGAAAATTAGGCATCAAAACAACTAATCATCAGAAAGAATTATAACCCATTGAGGGGGAAAGTATGTCTAGCCACACTGATACAAATAAATGGGAGCATGACTAAGCTCTAGGAATTGGCAACATGTGTCCTGCTGGATTTCTGAGTCACTGTGAACTAATAACTGAGGTGTGAACTTTCTGTTTCCCTTCTTGAAATGAGAATGTTCACAATTATCCTACGCCTGTGCCACCATTGTGTGTTGGGTGTATAAGAGGTGGATAATGTGTCTCTTTACTCCACAGGTCTTTAGATCAAGAGGACTCAGGATTTGTAACCAAGGAACTGAACCTAAAGAGCCATATTCACGCCAGGACCTGATTTGGATGGTGAGATCCTATTTTTAAGGTGATGCTGTCGTGTAATGAGACTTGGGGTTCTAGGCAGACGGGATGAGTCTATTTTGCATTGAGGAAGATGTAAATTGTGTTTAGAGGGCATATTGTGGCAGGTGATAATTTCCAAAACGGCTTCAACAGTATTTCTCATTTATATACTCTTCTTATATGACTTGGACATTTCTTCCATATAGAGATGGGGTCTATGTTCTTTCTCCTGGACATTAGATAGACTTTTTGTGATTTCTTTCAACCAATAAGACGCAGTGGAAGGGACTCTGAAAAGGACGGCAGCTTTCTCTTGTTTACTAGAATACTCATCCTTGAAACCTTCACCTACCATGTAAGCAGTACAACTGCTCTGAAGCCACTGTGTGGTGAGAAGCCCCAACTCGCTCTAGACAACACTAAGAGAGTTGTCCAGCCAGGCTCTAGCTGTTTAAGTTCCAGCCACCAACCAACTGCAATCACACCTGGAGCTAGACCCACCCAAATGAGTTCTTTCTCACTGGATGAGAATTCTCATCCCACAGAAATGGAGATAATGAAGTAAATGGTGGTCGGTTTAAACCACAAAGTTGGAGAGATTAATTTAGTAGTAATAGATAACCGGCACAGGGTAAAATGTTAATCTATGGAGAATCTGAGTGAAGGGTATACAGGAATTCTTTGTGGAATGGACCTTTACCTCTGCAGTCCCCAACCCCCCAGGCTGCAGACTGCTACCAGTCTGTGGCCTGTTGGGAACCAGATCACAAAGTTGGAGGTGAACTGTGGTGAGCAAGTGAAGCTTCATCTGTAGCTCCGTCTCCTGTCAGATCTACCTCCCTCCAATCTGTGGAAAAATTATCTTCCATGAAACTGGTCCGGGTGCCAAAAAGGTTGAGTACCACTGCTCTACCTCATGTGCGATAAAGAGGTGGTACAAGGATCATAGTCTTTTTTCAGGATTATGCAGAACAGTCTACAGCACCCAAATCTACACCTGCAACCATGGTGCTGAGCTAAAATTTCAGAATGGGGAAGCAAGATAAACCTAGTCTGAGATTTCCTCATTGTCCTTGTAACACCTTGATACCCTGTAGACACAGTCAGGAATAGCTTCAGTTTTTTAGCTCTGTGGCTAGGAAAACGTGTAGCCTGGATTTTTACTCTCCTAACCACTTGATTTTGTTTTGGGAATTATTGTCTTTTAAGGAACCCTCTCCTTTTGAGGAATGCTTTAGATGGGAGGAAAAAGTATGTGCTGTGTTCCTCTTTTCTTATTCTATTTGTAATCCTCTTCCTTCTCCCTTTTCTCTGAGAAAATGGGCTCAGTCAGGGTGCTATGATACCAATAGTCCTAGATTACTCAGGGGTTGTATTCAAGGAACTGAACCTGAAGAGCCCTATTCACACCAGGACCTGATTTGGATGGTGAGATCCTGTTTTTAAGGTGATGCTGTTGTGTAATGAGCCTTGGGGGTCTAGGCAGACAGGATGAGTCTATTTTGCATTAGGATCTTGCATTTGGGATTTGGGGTGGGATCTGTGGGATCTATACAGGGAGATTTGAAGGCAAATGCTAGGCTATGAATTCTTACTTTTGAGTCAAGAGTACAATGTCTCTGGTATGTCAAGAAGCCCAGCAGAATCCCATGATAGTCACCAAGAGGCTTAATGGGGACTGGGTTAGGGGATGATAGAATGGTAAGGTGTGAAGGGTTTACACTGATAGTGAAAGGGAGAGGAGTCATGGGGGAGGTTGGTACCCATGAGGAAACTTGCCTCAGTGGGAACATCAGAATAGCATGAAAGGGAGAACAGTTGGCGTTGAGGATTCAGGCAACAGAGAATGCCAGAACCTCAATTAATAAGTGACCAGAGTTTGGGCATTAAGATAGAGAGCTAAGGGGGTGAGAGAGTTAAAATAGTAGGATAGTCTTTAGAGACAACACATATGTAAAAAAAACAAAAACAAGGAAAATATTGACTGAGACTCTAACGCAGTTAGGCCAGAGAACATGAAAAAGAAGGAAAATCTTTGTCTTCGCTTGATTCAAGTCCATAAACATTTATTTTGTTTATTTATTTATTTTTGGAAACAGAGTCTTACTGAGTCACCCTCGGTAGAGTGGGGTGGCGTCACAGCTCACAGCAACCTCAAACTCTTGTGTTTAAACCATTCTTTTGCCTCAGCCTCCCTAATAGCTGGAACTACAGGCGCCTGCCACAACACCCGGCTATTTTTTTGTTGCAGTTGTTGTTTACCTGGCCCCAGCCAGGCTCGAACCGCCAGCCTTGGTGTATGTGGCTGGCGGCATAAACACTGTGCTACGGGCGCCGAGCCCATAAACATTTATTAGACTGTATGTCTCCCACGATGCCGAGGGAGCTGACAAATAAGACAGAATTCCTGCCCACCAGGGGCACATATTCTGATGTGGGAGACAGATATATAAACGAAAGACAATTCTGTAAGATGGGTGCAGCAAAGGTGGTATGCACAGGTGGGTACCGAGGTGACTGAAACTCATTCATAGGAGTCAGAGCTGAGGGACGGAGAGCCAGAAAGCAAAGTTCTCTTTCTTGGCACTATGAAATCACAGTGAGAGTGAGCATACTGGAGCCTGAGGCAGAGTGGAGGACCAGGACCAGCATGGAACAAGAGGAGGGAGCTAGCAGAATGTAGGAGATCCATACAAGTCCACTTGGAATAGGAATTTGGGAACACGAATGGACATGTCAAAGGGGGAGAGGATTCTGAGGAAGTCTAAACCAGATGATGGGCAAGATGAAGAAAGAATAGCTGTTCATAAAGGCACTGGCAGCAGGCTGTAAGGTGGGTAACAAAGTGGTACGGGTATCAACGATTTCGTTAGCTCGATTTAGGAGTAAAGGGTTAGGCTTTCTGGTAGGCGATGAAGGGAATGCTTAACACAGGTAGAGAAAATTGAATTGGGGGATTAGAGAAGCAGGCTGTGATCAGAAGACAAAAAGAGGAGACAAAATCCAGCCTTAGCTCTCTCACGTCGCTGAAGGAGAAGAAAAAAGTCTCCACTTTTTCCTTTGCAGCAGTCATAAAAGATTAAAAATCCGTCATCCGGCTACTACGGAATCAGAGGTAAAAGGTTGTTCCTTCTGTGATTAGACAGGGTGGAGGAATTGTTACCCAGTTACTAAGGGAGAAGGAAGGGGCTGTTCCCAGTTGCTATGGTGACAAGGTAAAAGCGTTCCCTCGGTACCGCTGTACATTTGTGAGCCGGTTTCTTCTTCTCGTTGCTATGGTAATCTAGAGAGACTGTTCTCGTCGCCCCCACCTCCCGCCGCAGTTGCTAAGACAAGGTGGAGGTAGGGGCTGTCCTCTGCTCACCGCCCTGTTGCCGTGGAGACGGCGGGTGCCCTGGCCCCGCCCCGCTCGGACTGACAGCCGTGGCCGCATCGCGCCTGCGCAGTGCTCTCTTCCCCCGCAGTCTCTGTGCGTTGAAGCCGGAGACCGCGGCGGCCTCTGCTAGGACCCTCCGACCGGGAGCCGCCGGCCGGAGCAGCAGCCGCAGCCGCAGCGCCCCCGCCGCCTGTCCCCTCCCCCGCTGCCTCCGCCGGAGCCGCCTCGCGCACTGTGAGTCCGGGCCGAAGCGACCGACGCTGTGGGGCTGAGTCAGCTGGAGGCTGGGGCCCGGGCTGGGGGAGGGGAACCGGGCTCCCCCCTGCCCCCGCCTCCCCACCCGCACCCCCGCCGGGCAGCCGCGTCTCCCCTAGCCAGCCAGCTCCCCTCCATCCCTGTCTCCTGGCTCCCTGCGGCCTCCGCGGTCAGGCTTCCCCAGCCACTCCCCCTCCCTTCTTTCGCTCGCTCCCCATCCACCTTGGGGGGTCCTTCCCCAGTAAAGGTGGCGCCGCCTCACCTCTGCCCTGGACTGATATTTTCTCCCAAACTACGCGTCCGCCCTTGTCCCTTCTTCTTACTCCTCAGGGGCCTGAGATCTCCCGGCTTCTTGGGTTTTCCCCAGTGATATGCCAGCAAGAGTGACAAGGGAGAGATCGAGGGGAGACTTGGGGGGAGGGGGAACATTTTGCTGGTCCGGATCTTGGGGCTTCGTGTTTCTTACACGCTGCTGCCTGGCTGGTTTGGAGAAGCAGGTCTGGACAGTTGTAACTGGCTGCTGAGACCTTGCGGGGCTTTCAGAATAGATTTTGCTGAAGATTCAGCCCCATCATTATCAGCTACTGTTTAATGAACACCCGCCTGTGCACGGTGGCCTGACCGTGGGCTGAGCTACTACTGCCCTGGCCCACGCTGCAGAGAGGGAGTAGAAGTGGTGGACGGAGGGAAGAAAAGGCTGCGTTTGGGAGCTCAAGTTCCTGCGCTTCCGGTGTGGGGTTGTGAATAAGCGTTTTGCAGTACTATGTTAAATGAATTTTGTTTAAATTGCAGTACAACCTTGGTTTAATGTGAGGTTTGGAAACAGGCCTGATACCCATAGGAAGTACTCACTGTTTGTATATTGAGGGGTTGTGGCAGGACTTCGTTTCGTATTCCTATAAATTCCATTAGGTAACTAGGTATGAGTTTTAACATAACATGTTTGCAGAGGAGAGGAAGGAGGAAAACTGAGGTTTCTCCGTGGTGTAGATGTGAGGCCTGGACACCCTGCCTGCTGTAGCTGTGTGTCTTCATGGGGGCTGTCACCTGATAGGGGTTCTAGCATGTTTAGACAATTCCCAGGATTATGTTTGCATCCATCTACTTGCCCTTCTTGCAGTCCCTAACCTTGGAATAGAGGATGATGCCAAACAGTTTTCTTTATCCATCAGAAACTAAGCTCTGAAGTCAGAGTTGGTGCCCACAGCCAGAAGCTCTTTTTTTTTTTTTTTTTTTTTTTTTTTTTTGCTTTGGAGGGGGCACCCGGATCAGCCAGAAGCTCTTAATAAACGTGCCTCAACTTGAGGGCTCCTAACTACTGTGTGTGAACCTCTTGTCAACTTCCTTGGATTATTATTACTATTTTTTTTTTTTTTTTGGTTTCCAGATTTCAGTGTGCTTTTTTCTACTGTGCAACAGGCTTTGAGTTGTTTACTCCAAACTGCAAAAGGGGTGGATAGTCCACTTCTAAAAATCATAGAGAAGGAGCCATTCTTTTGGAGTTTCTGGGATTGCAAACAGTGAGAAGTAACTATTTGGCCTTAACTCTGCTCAATCATGGTCCTATTGGCAGCCGCCTCAGAGCCACTCCCCACCCCCATGCCCATCAGATTAGTTTACAGTAGCAAGGACGGCTGTCGCCCTAGTTTTAAACATAGAGATGAAGTTCAGGAAAATTACAGCCCCCATCCAGCACTGCAGTTTCTTCTGTTTCGAATGCCAGTCCTGGGTTTGGCGGGATGCACCTGCCAGTGGTGCAAGGGGAACTCTGGGGCCTGAGAGTAACATTCCTTCTGTGTGGTCCTCTCTGTGTCACATAGCTCACCGAAATACCCGAGCAGGGCAGGAGCAGACAGCTGTGCTGGAGAGCTGCTCCTCCTGGGCTGAGTATATTTTGGGAATCAGCGATATTACTGGGGTGGAGGGTTGTGAATTAAGAAGCAAGAAAATGTGTCAAGGCTAGATAGATCAGAAGGGTGTGAGTAAAATGTTCCTTTCTAGTTTGCTGTGGGAAAGTACATTTTCAGAGCATTAGAGTGATTTCTATATGGGTTAATTTGCCTTTGAATTCCACCAGTGTTTGATGAGATAATGATGGGATGCCTTTTAAACTGTTGCTTTTAGGAAATAGGACTAATACTTAATAAATTGCCTATCCAACTGCTATTGAATGTAGTTGTAAAGACTGGGGAGAGGGATATGATTTGAACCAAGTTAGATCTAAATCTATGTAATGGATGTTGTAGTTTTGTACTTAATTATTTTATTTAAAATAATTTAATAGTACCAGATCAAAATATATACGTTGATTCCTCGGTGCCTCCTAATTTTAGAAACATTAACACAGGAAACGTCAAGATTTCAAGGAGAGATTTGTGTGTCTTAGACTTGAGAAAGGATGATATTTATAATATTCCTGTGTGAAAATACCATTCCTGACCTACCATCCCAAGAGTGCATGGATTTTGGGATTTCTTCAGGTCCTTCCTCCAAGCCAGCCAACTTTATGGGGTTGTGTTTATAAGATGATTGGTCTTAATAGGGTGCTCTCTAGAAACTGAGCCAACTAGCTGACAGCAAATAAATGTCTTATGGGTTATCCCTGAATTTGGCTTTATAACATTTTTCAGAAGTTGAACAGAAAATATAATTTTTTAAAACAAGAATGCATCTGCCATAATTTGCTTACAGACAACACTTATAAAGGTCCTAAGGACATGTGTCCTTCTCTCTGAGGATATTAAACCTGGAGAAGATAGTAAATGTTATAGTTTAATGTCCTTACTTCTAGATTTTGACATGAGATACCAAGAGTTAAGTGACTTGTCCAGGGTCACCCAACCAGTGCAGAAAGTATGTAGAAAACACTTCGTAAGCTGTGTACACCAAGCAAATGAGTGTTGGTGGTTATTAGTGGGTGAGTCAGGATTAGATTTCCAGATTTCCAGACTAGAGTTACCCTACAACACCATATTGTTTCATCCCTCATATTTAATGATCCAAAGGGTTTTCATAAAAATGATTTATAGTCTCTAATTAGCCCTGTAGACAAGGGCTTGTTTTATCATCTGAGATGTAACAAAGCCAGGCAAAATTTAGATGTCTGTCTAATTTAATATTTATTCCCTCTACCTTAAAAAGGATAATTTTCTTCACACATTCCAATTTTAGGAAGGTTTTTCTTTTTTCAGTTTGCATCAACCAACTGAAAGCAAATGCAAAGTCAGGTATGTAAAGACCACTCCACTTCTTATCGGTGAGGCTGCTGCATTCCGGAAAGCAAGGTGAAGAGGCAGAAAGGGGGCTCAGAGGAGGAGCATACACATTGGACAGCTGCTGGGTTATCTCCCAGCTCTCAGAATGTAACCTTTTGTAGTTCCTGGCAGCTGTAGGACTTTCTAAGCCCTGACCTTGGTAAGTGAAGCAGTCTGGCCCTTAGTAGCAGACAGACCTGAGTTCAAATTCCAGTTCTGCCACTTCCTGGCTTGTGACCACGTGCAATTTATGTAACCTCTGAGTGACAATTTCCTCATCTGTAAGTCTGGAATAATAGCCATTTGTTTTACAGGGTTGTTGTGAGGATTAGATGAAAGAAAGCATGTAGAGGACTTGCTTAGTAAGAGATAGCAATCATTATATTTACTAACATATGATTAGATAGCTATCATTAGTTCACTAACTTATAGATGAAATAACAAATAATGCTTTCAAAATTTTATCATAACTTAAGTCCATCTTAGACTCTTAATTCAGTAGTCCCCATCTCTTGGTAGCCCTCTTGGCGTGTTAGACATGCACAGAGATACGTGTCCTGTAAAGACCGACCCTGAAGTATTATTTCAACTGCCAAACTAGGAGTATATGAAATGCCTCTTTTCCTCCCTGGCCTGGTTATCTGAAAGACTGACAGGACAGGAGCTCTGGGAAAGCACACAGACTTGGAGTCTGTAGGTGCGTTCTGGGGAGGCCAGTCTGGACGGTGATCTTGATTTGAAATAGAAAAGCTGCCGAGATCTTGCTTGTGAGTAGAGCTCACATGGCCTTCATGCTCAGAGGCAGGGGAGAGGAGCTTTCATTTTAGGAGGAAAACCTCCTCTCTAGTGAGCAGAGGGAAAGGAAGGTCATTTGGATGGGTGCACTTACAAATAGGCTCAAGCTAGAGACCACCAAGCAATTAAAGAGCCAGGGTAAGCCATGCAGGTGGAACAGCACAGATGAATTTAAATTCCTAGATAAACTTTACTGGGGAAGAAAATACCTATGTATTGACCATCTAAGGATTGAAAAGATAGACACAGTGTGTTTACTGCTAGGAGGTGGGATTTGGATGTGGGAGAGGGAAAAGGAGACTCAAAGGGAAACTTTCACTTTATTTTTACTTTATTTTTTTGAGACAGTCTCACTCTGTGTCCTGGATAGAGTGTTGTGCCATCGTAGCTCACAGCAAATTCAAACTCTTGGGCTTAAGGAATCCCCTTGCCTCAGCTTCCCGACTAGCTGGGACTACAAGTGCCTGCCACAGCACCCGGTTAGTTTTTCTATTTTTTAGTAGAGATGAGGTCTCACTTTTACTCAAGCTGGTCTCAAACTCCTGAACTCAGGAAATCCACTTGCCTCAGCCTTCCAAAGTGCTAGGATTATAGGAGTGAGCCACCATGCCCGGCCTGGGAACTTTTACTATATATGCTTTCATGTTTGACTTGTAAAAAGCAGGTATGCTTTTGTAATTTAATGAAGACTACATAGGCTGTTTGATAAATGCATTTTGTTTCAAAAAAAAAAGCAAATGCCTTTACTTAGAGCTTCCAATGCATAGGACAGATAGACTGCTTCAAGCAGACCAAGGCAGTTTGCACCAGACCAGGCCCTAGAGAGGGTTGGACCCGCCAAAGTTAGTTGACTACCTATCTTACCACCTCTTCCTAGTCTTTTCATTTCATTCTTGAGAATAGAGAATGAATGCTTCTCTTGACCAGCTGAAGCAATCATTATTATTATAATAAGGTAATTTAATTTTTAGTTATTGATGAAAATAGCATCTGACCATATATACTTTGTGGAAAATCCATGCCCCTTACTAATATCAACAGGGCTTGAAGTTTAAAGGGACCCCAGCTGAAATGCTGGCACACTCTGTTCTGTAGCTGAGTTCTAGATCAGGCCTGGCTGGTACAGTATGCCTTTCACATAGTGATTTATTAACTGCTTCTGGTAGGAATTATGTATAAACTGTGATTAAAATCATTGAGAATTGTTGGGTTTTTAATTTTGTCATAAGGTGACCAACTGTGTTTTCTAACCAGATGTCCTGTTTATTATAGAAAGATGACACACCTATCATTTGGACATGTGCTTTGGGTTACTTAACCAGGAGTTAGGATGGGTTATACTAAGTAACCCACATTCTGTCACCCAGTTGTTCTTTTGGCCAAGAGTACAAATTTGTGTGACAGTTGGCCAAGGTTGGTGAGGCATCTTATGGCCAACGATAGTTTTTCCTTTGTGTAGAGTTGACTGACCAATACTAGCCTTAGCCCAGATCTTGTTTTCACTAGCACTATGCCCTTCCAACTTTGCCAAACTGACCAGATGTTGTTACCCAACTACTTAGCATAACATCGGTATTTTAAGCTCTGGACACTTCATTTGCCTCAAGTAAATAAGGACTTTGCCTGTCTAAAAAGCTTTGACTCTGACTCCATGCAAAATGATTTATTTTCCCCTATAACTATTTCCTATACATTGGAGATACATACCACTTGTGTGATGTGTTCAAAATAACTGAGCAAGAAGCATAGCTTGAAATCTGCCTAGTAGTTTGACTATATATATAAAAATCAAACATATATATTTGATATCCTTAAAAGGATACATATCCTTAGACCAGAAATTAACATTCTAGGAATAGTTAGAAAACCAAAGGTGTATATAAAAATACTTATATAAGAATTTTGGGGTTTGTTTTGAGACAAAGTCTCACTCAGTTGCCCTGGGTTGAGTGCCATGGTGTCCTAGCTCACAGCAACCCAAACTCTTGGCTCAAGCAATTCTCTTGCCTCAGCCTCCCGAGTAGCTGGGACTACAGGTGCCCACCACAATGCCTAGCTATATATTTTTTTTAGAATGGGTCTCACTCTTGCTCAGGCTGATGTTGAACTCCCCAGATCAGGCAATCCACCCGCCTTGGCCTCCCAGAGTGCTAGGATGACAGGCATAAGCCACCACTCCCAGCCCAAGAATTTTATTCTTGTGACATTATTAATAATATCAAACATCAGAAACAACCCAAAGAGTCAATAGGAATTGATCAGGTTCACCCAGATAAAATACTACACAGGCATTAAAAACATTTGTAGAAGAATATTTATTGATACCAGAACTTCTTATATAATCAATAAAAAAAGCATATACAAAATGGTATATTTGAAGATAATGTCATATTTATAAAGAAAAATATGAAAAATACCAGAAGAGCCATATGCCAAATCATTATTTTTGAGTAAAGGTAATACAAGTGAATGGCTTATTTTCTAAGTACCTTTCAGTGTTTTCTAAACTTCATGTAGTAGAGCAATCTCAGAAAAATCATAAGGTAATTAATTTTTTTTTTTTTTTTTTTTTTGCGACAGAGCCTCAAGCTGTTACCCTGGAGAGAGTGCTGTGACATCACAGCTCACAGCAACCTCCAATTCCTGGGCTCAAGCGAGTCTCCTGCCTCCGCTTCCCAAGTAGCTGGGACTACAGGCACTCACCACAACTCCCAGCCGTTTTTGGTTGCAGCCGTCATTGTTGTTTGGCGGGCCTGGGCTGGATTCGAACCTGCCAGCTTAGGTGTACGTGGCTGGCGCCCTAGCCCGTTGAGCCACAGGCGCCGAGCCAGTAATTAATTTTTTAATAATTATTTTGTTTCACTATTGTCATGATTAGTGATAAACCTTCTCAAAGGTATTTATGTAGATAGTTATTTCATCTCTTCTTTGAGCGAAAATGTATCTAAAGTATTATTATGTGGATAATGTGACTTGAAAACAGCCTATGAGCTCCATAGTCCATCTACTCAAATGAGGTAATGTCTCAATTAAAATAAGATGTTACGAAAACCCAGTGGGTCTTAAGATAGTCTTCTTTACCTCTTTACTGTTTAATTTTATCAGCCTGTGTATACTGCAGGGCTCTCTTTTGGGAGACCTTTCTTTCCCTCATGTCTTTTCAGATTCTTTGGATTTCCAGTTTTTTGAGTCTTTTCATTATGTTTGAGTGGTTGTTTGTTTAACAAGATTCTTCCCAGCCTTCTATAGCCTCCTTCTCCCTGTGTTCTTTGTCACATTCTGTTCAGCCATCAGCTCAGAAGCCCCTGTTTTTCCAGGGATGGAGAAAGTTAGGTGTCCACCAGTGGCCACCCAGTGGACAGAAGCCCTTTGCAGGACCAGGCTAAGCAGCTCCCTCTTTTTTATGACGGTACACAGAGCTGCTGACTGTCCTGAGAAAGGTGCCTCCATGGCCCAGTCCGGTGGACTGCTACCTGCCTTCTACCAGTAGTGGAGTCTGCCCGACTCTGAGCACTGATGTGCAGCTGGCTTCCTCCTGGGGATCCAGGACTTAGAGTTGCGGGACATATGGCCTATCCCACAGCTTGGCCTGTGCTACAATAAATGTTTGCTAAGCAGGATCTGCCTCTTCTTCCAAATGGTTCTGACTACCCAAACACTTGTCCCAGATGGGGTGGAGGCCTTCCCTGCTGCCTGAAATTATTAGTGAACAAATCTTTGGGTATGCCTGGCTGGAGGAGCTCAACCACTTAAGAGAGAGTGACTGTCAGAGAAGCAGTCTTCTCATCTTTTTTTTTTTTGGACAAGGTCTCACTCTGTTACCCCAGGATAGAGTGCAATGGAGTCATCATAGCTCACTGCAACTTACACTTCTGGGCTCAAGTGATCCCCCTGCCTCAACCTCCTGAGTAGCTGGGACTACAGACACATGCCACCTTGCCCAGCTAATTTTTCTATTTTTTTTGTGGAGACAGGTCTTGCTCTTGATCACACTGGTCTCAAACTCCTGGCCTCAAGCAATCCTCCCACTTTTTGGCCTCCCAAATCCTTTTTGGCTAGGATTACAGGCATAGGCCACCACACCCGGCTAGTCATCTCATCTTGAGGGCATTGTTATCCTGGTCACCTTGTAATTTAAATGGTGTTTGCTGACTGGTAAGAAATGAAATCTTAGTTGCTTTTGAGTCAGCAAGATTATAGTTGGGACTAATGTGTGTGTTATGTGAAAGGGGCAGGTCTTGGACCACTAGATGAAATTAAATAACCTTTCCCATGTGAGGAGTGTTTTGCTGAATGCTTATCTATGGTAAGGTAATATGTACTGTGTGGCTAGATTTTTCTGCAACACCAGGCTCTTGGAAGCTAGCCACCACCCCACACCCCTCCCTCCTTTCTGTTTATTGCCACTTTTCAAGGACTCTGATTTGGTCTTTGATTTGTTCTGACTTTAGATGAATAGAATTTGTAGCTGAAAGCTCCCAGTTTGGGCATCCTATTAACACTCTTTAAGTGACGGTACCACTGCTAAGTGCAGAGATGTGTTAGGCCAGCCCTCACATAGCAGGGTATAATGTCTTGAGATAACTTGATAAGACCTGTATTCCCCAGGAAGTATAATTTCCAGGTTTAGAGATTATTGTTATACATTTGCATATTATCTTCACAAGGCCTTATTCTAAGTATGCTCTCAAAAAATATTCACTAAGTCCTTTCTCTGTTTTGTATTATTAGTCACTATGGGATATGAAAGAAATGAAACTCAACCCCTGTCCAAGAGGTGACTGTAGTCTGGTGTGGAAAAGAAGATGCATATGTGGAATATTCGTATATGTAACAATATTGTACTTCAGTAACATGTCTTTGGTGCTTTATTGTATAAGACATACATAAGACATGCATAGGAATTCAGCTAACATCCTGATAAAGGAGTTGGATACAGAATTGTATGTCACTACAACATAAGGAGATGGAAACCCTTTCAGCAATGGGAAAGGGTACTTTGATAGACCAGAAGGAAGAGTCACCCTGAGCCTATAAAAGCCAAGAAGACTTCATGTAGGGAGACACACTGTAGCTGAGTGTGGGAGATAAGGCAAAAGCTCAGCAGAGGACAGCCAAATGAGAGAGTCAGGCAGCAGCTACTCAGGAGGCCAAGGCAAGAGGATCACTTGAGCCAATGTTTGAGATTGCTGTCAGCTATGATGCTACAGTGCTTTAATGAGGAGGACAAAGTTAGACTGTCTCAAAAAAAAAAAAAAAAAGAAGGAGAGAGAGTTAGGCAGGAGATGAAAAGAACAATGTCGCGAGTGCTATTGATACTATAGAGTCTAAAGTCAAAAGGGATTTTGAGAGGAAGATAATCATTGGAAACTGGAGTAATTAGAAAAGACTTCACGAAGGAAGCAGAACCTGACCTTGCCCTGAGGATGAGCAGGCTGTGAGGAGACAGATCTCCAAAGGGGCTTTCCACTAGGCAAGGTGCAGGCTTCAGCAAAGGGATGCTGTGGTGCAAATGTGGTGAGAACTGTAATCTGAGCACTCTGACCAGATCAAGGGTGCAAGCTGGTTTTGAGTTTTGGAGAATATTTGTGACATTAACCAGAAATTAGGAAGTTTGAAGATACAATTTAGAGATGATTTTAGTTTTAGACCTGGAGAACTAGGAACAGTGTGATAATGGGGTATGACAGAGGGGACATCCAAGCGCATTGGCCACATACATACATAGAACCAGAAGCTTAGCGCGAGGCTGGAAATGGAGCTGTAGACATGTAGAGTCTGTAGCACAGAAGAGGGCTGGCTTCCCAGAAAGGGAATCTCTCCAGAGGTTTTTGTGTGCAGAGTACAAAGACCAGATCCCAAAGTAATAAACTTTGAGAATTGTCTACAGTTTAGAAAAAAGTGACAGTATGTGGGGAAATTAGGATGGTTTAGTGGCAAGGAAAGAGAAAATGTTAAGAGAGCTTCTGTCTTGCCGATTTAACTAGATATGGGCTTTAGCTAGAAGAATGTCATAGGCTCGGCGCCTGTGGCTCAATGGGCTAAGGTGCTAGCCACGTACACCTGAGCTGGCGGATTCGAATCCAGCCCGGGCCCGCCAAGCAACAATGACGGCTGCAACCAAAAAATGGCCAGGCGTTGTGGTGGGCGCCTGTAGTCCCAGCTACTTGGGAGGTGGAGGCAGGAGACTTGCTTGAGCCCTGGAATTGGAGGTTGCTGTAAGCTGTGATGCCACAGCACTCTACCCAGGGTGACAGCTTGAGGCTCTGTCTCAAAAAAAAAAAAAAAAAAAGAACAATGTCATGATAATTGCTCAGGATGTCAGTTCAGTAAAATATCAGAGATGGAAGCCAGATGATATAGGGTTAAGGAGAAAACTGACAGAGAAAAATAGAGGCAGTGGATGGTCACTAGAGAATAGAAATAGGGTAGAAATAGGGATGGGAAGAAAAGTAGTAACAGAAAGAAGCAATAGGATCACACCTGCAATCCCAGCACTTTGGAGGCTGAGGCAGGAGGATCACTTGAACCCAGGAGTTGAAGACCAGCCTGGGTATCACAGCAGGACCTCTGTCTCCATAAAAAATGAAAAAAATGAGCCAGACACAGTAGCTCATGCCTGTAGTCCTACCTACTTAGGAGGCTGAGGCAGAAGAATTGAGACTGCAGTGAGCTATGATCATGCCTCTGTACTCCAGCTTAAGTGACAGAATGAGACTCTGTCTTAAAAAAAAAAAAGCAGCAATAGGATCAAGTTTTTATCGTTATAAAATCTATTCTTCGTCAGCAAACATCCATAGAATTTTGATAAGTATGGTTCTTAAAATACATTTTGCATGTTAAAATATGATTTACCTATAGATTTCTCTATATCAACATAATCCATTTTTCCCCCTGAGGCAGTCTGACTCTGTTACCCCAGGCTAAAAAAGGGCCCTGGCATCAGTCTAGTTGTCTGAAGACACTATACCCTGCAGTCTAGTTCACTGCAACCTCAAACTCCTGGGTTCAGGTGTTTGAGTAGCTGATACTATAACTGCCCACTACAATGCCCAGCTAATTTTTTCTAGTTTTAGTAGAGATAGGATCTCTCTCTTGCTCAGTCTGGTCTTGAACTTTAAAGCTCAAGGGATCCTCCCACCTGGGTCGCCCAGAGACTAGGACTACAGGTGTGAGCCACCATGCCCAGCCAATCCATATGTTTATAACTCCAAATGTTTTATTCTCTCTGTTGTATCCCACCATACTGATATCAAATATGCTGCTTAATCATCAACCTGTTATCAGGCAATTGGGGTATTTTCAACATTTTGCAAGTGTAAATATCTCTGTTCTGAACATTACTTTGTAAAAGTGACATTTTTTCTTTTGGTAGATTATTTCTTTAGGGTATATTCCATACAATGGAATTACAGAGGCAAAAGGTACAGTGTGTGTTTTGTTTTTTGGATTTTTTTTTTTGAGACAGAGTCTCACTATGTCGCCCTGGGTAGAGTGCTGTGGTGTCACAACTCACAGTAACCTCAAACTCTTGGGTTTAAGCGATTCTCTTGCCTCAGCCTCCCTAGTAGCTGGGACTACCGGTGCCCACCACAACCCCTGGGTATTTTTGTTGTTGTTGTTGTTGTCATTGTTGTTTAGCAGGCCCAGGCCGGGTTCGAACCCGCCAGTCCCGGTGTATGTGGCCAGCACCCTAACCACAGAGTATGGGCACTGAGCCAGTACAGTGTGCTTTTAAAAGCAGATTTTTTTTTCTATTTTTAGTAGAGACAGGGTCTCACTCTTGCTCAGCCTGGTCTCAAACTCCTGAGCTCAAGCAATCCACCTGCCTCAGCCTCCCAGAGTGCTAGAATTACAGGTGTGAGTCACTATGCCCAGCCTAAAAACAGATTTGTTATATATTGTTCTCTGTGGTGATCCAGCCAATAAGAGTTTGGTATTGACTTAGAATGATTTTTGATTAAAAGGAGGTCTGAGCATGTTTAATGCCAGAAGGAAGAAGGGTTATTTGAGGAAAACAGTATAGGTACTAGAGACAAAGGGAGCAAAATGGAATGATCCTCTTTAGGATTCCAGGGAAGGATTAACCTTGAGGAAAGGGAAAGTATCTTTCTATCCCCTGACTTGTAGGGTGAAGTCCAGGAGAGATGGCTGAAGTTCCTGCTAAGAAAAGACCTTCATTTCTTCATTAAAATAGAGCCAAGGCCACTTGCCGAGGTGGGAGGTAGGGGATAGCAGTGGGAGATTGAGGTCTTAAAGGTCTTAATTAATCACAGTAAGGAATGAGTCTGGGCATACAAAGATGAATGAAAGTCTTGTTCTGCAGGAGTGAGGCCCGAGTTGGACCCATGAATTCATAATGGGCTAAGTCTTTTAAGTCCTCTGGCCTGGAGAAGCAGCTAGGGCGGGCACCAGGATGGGGTGTTGCTTGGCATGTTTAGGGAAAATTTTCTGAGGAGGCAGAATTTTAAGGTGGCAGTGAAGCAGCTGGCCCTGAGGCCAGAGGTGGAGGGCAGGGCCACAGATCTACGCTGGGTGCTGGTTGTCAGCCAGAGTGAGGAGGCAGAGGAGTTACAGGCTCCAGTGAGAACAGAAAACAAGTTTGGAATGTGAGGGATGAGCAATAAGGACATCCCTGATTGACAGGGGAAGAATTTAATTTTAATTTTAAAATTTGGCAGAGGCTGTTTTTACTTTTTGTTTATCATTGTGTAAAATTTGGATGTTTTTTATATGGGCACATGTAACCAGTAGCACTTTTTTTTTTTTTGGAGAGGCAGAGCCTCACTTATCGCCCTCAGTAGAGTGCCATGGCGTCACACAGCTTACCGCAACCTCCAACTCCTGGGCTTAGGCGATTCTCTTGCCTCAGCCTCCTGAGTATCTGGGACTACAGGCGCCCACCACAATGCCCGGCTGTTTTTCTGTTTTGCAGTTCGGCAAGGCCGGGCTTGAACCTGCCACCTTTGGTATATGGGGCCAACATCCTACTTGATGAGCCACAGGTGCTGCCCCCAGTAGCACTTTTTAAATATCTGAAGGCCCAGCATGGTGGCTCACACCTGTAATCCTAGCACTGTGGGAGGCTGAAGCCAGTGGATTGCTGAGTTCACAAGTTTGAGATCAGCCTTAGCAAAAGTGAAACCCCATCTCTACTAAAAATAGACTGAGGCAAGAGGATCACTTGAGATCAAGAGTTGGGGGTTGCTATGAGCTATGACATCATGGCATTCTTCCCAGGGTGGCAGCTTGAGACTCTGTTTCAAAAAAAATAAATAAATAAGTAAATATTTGAAATCTCCAGAGTAGAGTCATGCCCTCAGGGTGTGGCTGGGTTGCTCTGAGATGGATGGAAGAGAAACGAAGATGCAGGAGGGTTGTGATGTACAACTTGATAAGGTGTTCAGTCTGTGAGGAGCCTCCACTTGTCAGCAGTAGCTCTTGTCACTATAGAGTGGTGCCCAGCCACCAGCCCTTATGTACCTACACTCCAGTAGTGTTTAAAGCCCAAGCAGTCCAGCTGTCCCTATAATTGATTGACGGTCATATCTTAGACATGTTGTTGTGTGAGTCCAGCTATTTCCAGCTCTCTGACCAGATGCCCCAGTGAGCCATTCCTCACTGGCCTCTGGGATGGAGGTTCTTGCTAGGAATGCAGTTGTGTGAGTGGAGTGTGGGTTCCAGCCCTCACTTATCCTCTCTGTTGGGTGTTTTGTGCCTTGTACAAACTGTATAACTGTAGATACCAGCTATATCTATGTGCTTCTTTTTCTCTTGTCTGTTATGAAACTTGACTTCGGCCCTGGCCTTCTCTGACCCCTCTCCTTCTCATGTCCTCCTAGCTCATCCACTTTGACCCTGACCCTGTCTGACACCCTTGGTTGTGGCCTTTATTTCACCTACTGGATTCACATTACCTCCATGCTGCACAACTGAAGCCATTGCTAACTATACCAAGCAATCACAGGGGCTGATAGCAAGGGACTGAACAAGGTGGAAATATGGAAAGTACAGGAATCAGCGTGAGGAAATGGAAAAGCAGGAGCTGCATTCTTTCCAGGGCCTTAAACTGAGTCTCTACACATTACCTGGACATTTTGTAAATGCTGTTTCATTAAAGGCAGGACCTAAGCAGAAGTATGGCTCCCTGCCAGTCCCTACCAGGAAGGAACAACAGCTTGCAGTGCAGGCCTCAAGCCAGGTAGGGTAGGAGGGAAAGTGCATTGTGTTGCCTGTGGAATGAAATGGGCTCTTTGTTAACATAGCCTCCTGCCGTTGTTCTTTTCTTTTTTCCCCTAGTCAGTCAATGTGAGAATAATTAGCCCTTGGCCCATAATTAGGTAAAACCAAGAGGAAGATTACAACTGATGACTGAAATGCAGTAAAGAATCTTGAACTTGGAGCTAGGGGACTGGGGCTTGGAGTTACTGGACCTTGAAAATTCACACCTCTTCCTTGATTCCAGTTTTTATGCATATGCTGTTCCCTTTGGCCTAGAACATTCTTTGCTGGCTTTTTAATTTTATATATGCATGTTTTTGTGTGAGATTTTTTTCTTTATTTGAGACAGTCTCACTGTCACCCTGGCTGGAGTATAGTAACATCATCATGGCTTAACTGCAACCACAAACTCCTGGGGCTTGAGTAATCCTCCTGCCTCAATCTCCCAAGTATCAGACACTACAGGTGTGTGCAACCATGGAAGGAGGTCCTTCTTTCTCGACCTCCCAAAGTGCTAGTATTAGGCATGAGCTAGCCGCTACACTCAGATTTCCTGGGTTTTTTTTTAGCTTAACCCTCCTTAATCTCATATGTCTTAATGTCACTCCCTCAGGAAAGCATTCTATAACTTCCACCCCCAACTGCCTGTAAGGTAAGGGCCCTGTGATAGGGTTTTTCAAATTGTGTATCATGACCATTCATTGTGGATAACAACCATGAATAGACTATGAGATCAATTTATTGGGCAATAAACAGCATTTTAAAAATGCATAGAGCAGAAAATATTAAGATATAATTGTTTAATGAAACTTTTGTTATATACCTCTATGTGTGTTTGTATATATGTGTGTGTGTATATATGCACATACTTTTGCTGAAGTATTGAGAGCCACTGCTTTAAATATATTCTATCCCAATATTTTTCCTTTGTAGCACTTAATGTGCTATAGCGGCAATTTAAAATTACGTAGTTCTTTGGATGGTGTTTTTATTATTATTTATCCATTTCATTAGATAACAAGCTCCATGAAGCACGGGCTATGTAAGACAGCAGTAGTTAGGGTTCAACAAACAACTGCTGAATATGATTTCAAGATATGTTTCATTTTTTTTTTTTTTTTTTGAGACAGAGCCTCAAGCTGTCACCCTGGAGGGAGTGCTGTGGCATCACAGCTCACAGCAACCTCCAATTCCTGGGCTCAAGCGAGTCTCCTGCCTCTGCCTCCCAAGTAGTTGGGACTATAGGTGCCTGCCACAACGCCCAGCCACTTTTTTTTTTTTTTTGGTTGCAGCCGTCATCGTTGTTTGGTAGGCCCAGGCTGGATTCGAACCCACCAGCTCAGGTGTACATGGCTGATGCCTTAGCCCGTTGAGCCACAGGTGCCGAGCCGATATGTTTCGTTTTTTGTTGCTATTGGTCCTTACTTCTGTGAAATAGTTCCTAGAAGCGAGTGGATAATGACTGTAGTAATAAACTAAAAAGCCTTGAATTTGACCCTGATGGATAAGAGTATCAGCAAAAACAATAATATGACTTTTCAGTGTCTAGATTGGGAGTGGCACTGGAAACGGAGAAGGGCCAGACTAGCTCTTGTCAGAGGGAAATGAGAAGAAAGGAGAGGAAGACATCACTACCACTATCTTATTCAGTAAGACCTCCCTTGGGCAGAGTTAACTTCCAGTAAAACAGAGCAAGAGATATTCAGAAACTGAATGTACCATAATCTGTGAGTACGTAGAGAAAAAGTCAACGTGTTTAGTATAGGGTCCATTTCCTACTCTCCTAGGAATGGATGACTAGACACCCTGATCCCAAAGCCCATTGAGTTCCAAGCATAGGCTCCAGAACTCCTTTCCTCCCTACCAACTCCTTCCAAGAACTCGTCTTTTCCTGAAGTATCTCTGAACCTCTCCAGGCTAATGGCCATTGCAAAGAGCATCCTGTGCCTTCCCAAAGGTAACAAGCCTTTGACTATGGCCCAAGGAACTTCTCATGGCCTGGAAGGCTCCATTTGCAAGACCAGAAAGGGCAGTGCTGTGACCCAGAGCTGTCCCAGGATGTGTCAGGAGGTTGTAACTCAAGAAGACTCATGCCTCCGATTCCCTCTTGAAGGGTATTGGGAGCCCAGTGACAATGCAGGCCCTGTCTAGAGTATTTAAGAAGATCCAATTTGTACCTTTACCCTTTTTTTGAGACAGAGTTTCAAGTTGTCACCCTGGGTAGAATGCTGTGGTATCACAGCTCACAGCAACCTCAAAACTCTCGGGCTAAAGTGAGTCTCTTGCCCTAGACTCCCAAATAGCTGAGACTACAGGCACCCGCTGCAATGCCCTGCTATTTTTTTTTGTTGCAGTTGTCATTGTTTTAGCAGGTCCGGGCCAGGTTCAAACCGCCAGCCTTGGTGTATGTGGCCAGTGCCCTACCCACTGAGCTATGGGTGCTGCCCTGTACCTTTAACTTTTAAATTCATCATTTGAATTCAGATGGTTCTGCCAGCATCTAGCTGTTCTGTAGAAATCATATTGCTTGCTGCCTAGAGCATATACCCTCTTTGGGAGGGACTAGGGAATGACTAGTTGCTTTAGAGTTTCCAGAACTGTTAACTAAAACATCTTAATTTATGCATTCCTTTCAGCTTGCTTTTCTGGAATTGACAGCCCCTTCCAATTTCAAAGAGGTTGCCTGTCAGCTTCCTTAAAAAGCTTTCCAAGATACCTGAGCCACAGTGGGGTTGTTGAAGGCAAGAGGCAAGCTAAGAGAAACAACTGAGATGCCTTTGGCAAAGGGTTGTCCCTGGGTAGCCCCGCCTCTCACATCTGGTCCCTTTCCCATGTTGGAGACTTAGGGTTTGGAAAGGTATCCCTTAAGTGATGGCCAGGCCTACAGTTATTCCTCTGAAGAACCCTCTTGAAAATTTTTATATTACTTGTCTCACTCTCACCCTAAGAATATTTGCATGTATGCACTAGCTTCCTATGAATTTAAATATATTTGTATATTATTTTCAAAATTACTATGACATTGGGCATATTTTCAGACAAACTTCTAAGATCAAAGTGTGTTTAATGCCTTTGGTGTATAGTAATCATCAAAAACCCCCTTTTTGGATGACAATTATAATTCAAAATTGCCCGTAAAATTAAATATTTTATGATTAAAACATTGCAGAAATATATGTCAGAAAGTAGAAGTCCTCCATAACCTTGTCTACCAAAGAGAATCACTACCACTATTTTGTTGAGTATTCCAGCTTGTTTCTACACATACACTAACATGTTATTATTATTAGTTTTTCTTTTTTTCTTTTTTGAGACAGAGTCTCAAGCTGTCACCCTGGGTAGAGTGCTGTGGCATCACAGCTGACAGCAACCTCCAACTCTTGGGCTAAGCAGTTCTCTTGCCTCAGCCTCCCAAGCAGCTGGGACTACAGGCACCTGCCACAATGCCTTGCTATTTTTTTGGTTGCAGTTGTCGTTGTTTTAGCTGACTCAGGCCAGGTTCAAACCCACCACCCTCAGTGCATGTGGCCGGCGCAGTAACCACTGTGCTACAGGTGCTGAGCCATGTTATTTATTTTTAAAAACATGGAATCTTACTATTTTTCATTTATGGAAAAATTGGAAAAGATAGAAAAGAATACATGAGAAAATTAAAACCTCTTGTGATTCTACCACTCAGACAATAGTGGCACCAAGGAGTGTTTAGTGAACTTTAGCACTACCCTCTCCCTCAAAAACTGTCCCATGTAAACATATAATCCAAATACAAATACATGCTCATCCTGCAAATGCCAGCTTTGAAACCTTTATGTATCTCCTTCTTCCCACCTGATTAGCAACCCTACAACCCTCCGCAAGAAAACCTGTTGCTGTCATTACTGCTTATTTACTAAGATGAACATATTTTTGCATTTTATTTCAGTTTTACATTTTAACTAAATTAGAATCGTATCCACTTATAGTTTTTCCCAGCAGTCATACCAAGTCCCATTGCACCCGATAACATTGGTTTTGGTTTTGTCCCCAGTAAAACTATTTCTAAGACACTTTAATAACATGTTGGGGAACTGTTTTGAACTCATCCCTGGGCGATGCTTTCTCTGTATCTGTGGAAAAGCTGAAATGTAGAGGTGATGGTGAAAAGATGGGGGCATGAATGTGAGTGAGGCAAGATGAAATGCTCCTTTCACGTGAAGTGAGGAGAGCAGGGGTCTTCTACAGTAGTCACCTTTGGTTTGGCCCAGTAAGGACATTCTGTGCAGCCATTAGTCATAGAGGTGGTGCCTATAGAGACACCAGCCATTGGAGATGATCCAAAGGATGAATCACAAGAAGTATACATGGTATGGGAATTAGAGGTAATGGGCAAGTTCATTTTAATGGGAGAGTTATTGGGCCTGTGGGAGATGTTAGGGAAGATGGAAGTGGTTCCTATGGAGAGTAGGTCAGCAGGGCTGGTGAGAAGCTGAAGAGCCACTCTCTGAAACACTTTTCCATCTGGAAGTAAGAACTTGAGAGAAAGCAACCCACTAACAGTTGCTTTTTAAGTTAGATGGAATTACTTAAGGCAGTATGGATGCATCAAGACGTCAAAAGCAGAGTTCCCATTCTGTTCCTGCCTGTCTCTCCAGCTCTGGAAAAGGATGATTTCTTCCTCGGAAGTAAATTAAACTAACTTCTTAAATAGGCTGAGAAAGCATTAATTATTAATGTTTATTTTCATATTTACAGATAAAAGTCAGGTTGACTTCAAAGAGGTAGAGTTGAGAGTAGGGAAAGAGAATGAATTCTCAACGTTAAAATTATATACTAGAAAACACTCATGGTTGAATATAAAGTTGGAGAGTTTCAAAAAGAGATTTGACGACGAATAAAGGGATCAGATAAAAGTCTCTTAGCACAGAGATGTTGGTGTTCGTAACCACCCAAATGCATTTCTAGGACAAGGCATTAGACAAAGGTGTCAGCACGCAGCCACATCCTACATGCTTGTGAAACACTGTGAGAACTTGTGGCGGACGCTTCGGAGCCTGGCCAAATAACTAATGGCTTCATTCTGCTTCAGCTCCTCTTTTTATAACACAAAGGTCTGAGACTCAATGAATTTCACTCTGAAAAGAACATTGTTGAATACTTTCTCTAATTTAGAGCATGAAATTCAAGGTAAGGGACACAGAAAGAACCCATTCTCCTGAGATTGCTTCTCATCACCAGCGCCTCCTCAGCCCTTCCCCTCAGGCAGGCAGGCCTGCAGGAGACCAGGTTTAAACTACCAGGACCATTGTGACATGGTATGTCTCTTGGCCCACTGGTCTGAGCAGGCACAGTGACATGTATCTTTTTGAGACCAGCATCCTGACTTGGTAAAAGGGGAGGCTCCTCCTTGACAGTTTTTATTTTTTATTTTTTGAATTATTTATTTATTTATGTATTTTTTATCAGTTTGTCACTCTCGGTAGTGCTATGCTGTCACAGCTCACACCAGCTTCAAACTCTTGGGTTTAAGTGATTCTCTTGCCTCAGCCTCTGAAGTAGCTGAGATTACAGGTGCTTGTCACAATGCCCAGCTATTTTTAGAGACAGAGGTCTTACTTTTGTTCAGGCTGGTCTCGAACTCCTGAGCTCTGGCGATCCACCCACCTTGGCCTCCCAAGAGTGCTGGGATTGCTGGTGTGAGCCACTACACCCGGCCTCTTGCCAGTTTTTAAATACGAGAACATTCCAGGGTCTCAGCATTCTGTGATGGTATGAAGTAATATCTATCCTAGTCTATAGCTCCTTTTAAAATTTGCATATCAGATAATCAAGAATACTGCGTACATTTAACTGCTTTTTAAAATGTTGGCATAGGAAACCAGTTAGCCAAGTGGTCATTAAGAGCTGTGACCCATCATTGAAATATTTTTTCAGCATATCGCTTTGTATTTGTTTCCCAAGTTGCTTTATCCTATCACAACATTCTGGAATCCACTCAGAAAGAAGACTGAAGTTCCGGGTGACTGAAGTTCTGGGTGGTGCCTGTGGCTCAATGGGTAGGGCACCGGCCCCATATACTGAGGGTGGCGGGTTCAAACCTGGCCCCAGCCAAACTGCAACAAAAAATAGCCGGGTATTGTGGCAGGCACCTGTGGTCCCAGCTACTCCGGAGGCTGAGGCAAGAGAATTGCCTAAGCCCGGGAGTTGGAGGTTGCTGTGAGCTGTGTGATGCCACGGCACTCTACCGAGGGTGACAAAGTGAGATTCTGTCTCTACGTGGTGGGGAGAAGAAGACTGAAGTTTCCAGAGATGAAGGAAAACAGCAGTGTAAAAAAATTATGCTTTGTCATGACTCAGCTTAATACTGGTCAGGCCACTGCCTAATTAACAGTGACAGGAGCAGTGCTAGTAAATGGGATCTGTATGTGTTTTCTAGAGCAGGGCCTCTCAAGTCCTACTATTAACTCACCAGGATAGCCCGTGAAAAATGGGGACACCTAAGCTCAGCCTACATCTGTTCTTCTCTGGGGGTGGGTTCAGGAACCTGCATTAGTAATAGGCCAGTCGGGTGACTCATGTACCCTAAATTTTGAGAACCTCTGCCCTACAGGGGTTTTCCTTCTCAAAGTAAATAGAGTCGATCTTGGCTTGAAGGGCTTCACTGCAAGCCAGAAGTGACCCCTGCCACTCCTGGACAGAAAAATTATTCTGCACCTCTTTTTGTATCCCTTTGGACCTAGGAAAGAATTGTATACCACATCTCACCTGTGGTGAGATCCTAGGTTTATTATTCATTCTTGTTGTCAGGTAGACAGCATCATCATCTCAACTTTTTCATAAATAGCCATGTAATTCTAGCATCCTGTGTCCCAAATTGAGGCAGAAGCTAAATCTTGAGATGCACCCATCTTTGCCTCTTTCATTGTGTAATGGCATTCTGAAGTTTTTCTTGATACTTAAAAAGAAAAGGCAGTGAAGAATTTCTGACAGCTATTTTGCAGAACATCGAGGGATACCCACTGAGCTCCAGAGCCCCAGGCAGTCCCCACTTGGTTGTGGTCAAGGAGAGAAAAGACTTGTCTCAGCATGAGCTGGGTGCTGTGCAGGATGCTTTCCATACACTGCCTCGATTAATGAGCAAAGCAACCCCGAGTTCCTGTACTGCAGGGGAACAGGCAGTAATATTAAGAACTGAATGAAAGGCAGGTTTGAATTCTGTTCTCAGCTTTAGTGTTGGCTCACCATGGTAGGAAAGTCAGCGCCTCCATTTATCCTTCTGTAAAATGAGGTTATTACTGGTTCCCATTGCCCAATCATGAGGTCAGTGTTGGGAACACTTTGAACTTCTCGGATGAAAGATGATATAAAACTACAAAGTGAAGAGTTGGTGTAGGAGAGGATGGTAGAAAACTAAAACTGAGATGGCTACATGACAGCAAAATTTAAGGATGTCAGGATGTTCTACTCTGCTGGCTGGTGACTCCCTGGGCCTTCATTTGCCTCTCTTATCTTATGAAGGACGGCGTAAATACACGTTATCATGTAAGGAGAAGAAGACTAGAGTCATGGTTATGAGCAAAGACTTTGGGGTCACTACCTACTAAATCAGAACCTTGAGTTAGGACATGGAGCAGCTGCAATTTTAAGAAATTTCCAAGGTGACTCTGATGCACACTAAAGTTCAAGGAACAGCATGACCTCACTGGACTATTGGTAGTTCCCAAAGAGGCTGTATATTTCCTCGCCTCTCATAATTGATTTTCTGGTGCTCATGCTGTCCCACTCCCTGAGCCACCTTCCCCACTCAGTCCGTCCCCTGCATTTTATCAGCATTAGCTCTTGGGTTTTCTTCTACTAAATGAACTCCCATTCATCCTTCAAGACCAGGTTACACCATTGCCTCTTGCCCAAACCTTTAACCTTTGCAGAGGAATGAGTTATTCCCAGATTCACAAGAATACCATGCAACCATCAAACAAAATAAGGCAAATCTCTATACTCAATGAGGAAAAGTAACCATGATATTTTTAGAGGGAAAAAAATAGTCACAGAATATTTATATTTATTTATTTATTTTGGGTGGCCGGGGCTGGCTTTGAACCCGCCACCTCCGGTATATGGGGCTGGCACCCTACTCCTTTGAGCCATAGGTGCCACCCAGAATATTTATATTTTGATTCTGTTTTTCTTTAGACAGCTGTGCAAGGGTGCATATAGTTTGAATATGTGTACACATATAAAAAGATCTAAGGAATACACATACCTAGTAAAAGAAAACTACTTTTTTTATTTTATATACATCTATATTATTTTATACACATCTATATTATTCAAATTTGCCTGCTACTTTTGTAATGTAAGCATGTTTCATATGTAATAACAATTAGAGTAATTATCAAGAGAGTAATTGTTTAAATCATTAACAGGGGGCTCGGCACCCTTAGCACAGTGGTTATGGTACCAGGCACATACATCGAGGGCAGAAGGTTCGAACCTGGCCCAAGCCAGCTAAACAACAAGGACATCTGCAACAACAACACAAAAAATAGACGGGCGTTGTGGCAGGAGCCTGTAGTCTCAGCTACTTGAGAGGCTGAGGCAAGAGAATTGAGGTTGTTATGAGCTGTGACACCATGGCATTCTACCAAACGGCGACATAGTGAGACTCTGTCTCAAAGAAAAAGAAAATCATTAGCAGGGAAGCATCACTTGCTCGTATAGTTTTGGTTATCTTTGCATGTGTCTCCCTTCACTGGTCAGCTGTGAGCTCCTTAATGTCAGGGGCCCCATGCTATTCATCTGCCTGTCACCAGTGCCCAGCACTGTCTCTGATACTCAGTAGGTGCTCAACACATACTTACTGAATTTAAGGGATCTCAAGCAGATCCTGGGGAGGCTTGGTTGATCATCCCTGGGGATGGTTAGTCTGCCACTAATGCACAGCCTATGTTCATCTAACATGTCTAGTCCTTGTAGAACAATATCAGGAAGTGATAAGAACAATACTGCCTATGGTCTCTGCTACAAAACACAGAGTTCGATGGTGGTAGTAAAGGAAAAGAGGACTTTGGAGGTGGCAGTGACTACAAACTCTGGGTCACTGCCATTCGCTTTTTTAAAGGTCAATTTTCTGACTCATTTTTGCCTGCTCCAAGGTAATCCTTACTCTTTTTAAAAACAGAATAAAACTCCCCATTCACTTTGTAGAGCCTCACCTAAGTAAAATAGGTTTATTTTTACATTTTTCCTTAGTATCTCCTTTCTATCTCCATTCCTTCAGAATCCTACAGTCATGCGGTTGCCTAAATGGTCTCTCTGGAGGCCCTGGCAACTTCTAGGCATCTACTTTCAATCTCGCTTTTGTAGGTAAGACTCTTAAACTCTGAAGTAGGCCAGATGTAAGTAAGTAACAATTTTCTGTTCTCTCTTTCTCCATTCCAGAGCATTGGGCATTCCCCTCTCCTTCCCTTATTGAAATAACTGTCATAAATCATGCTAAACTTTACCTCTTGACCTCCTTAGGATACACATGTGAAAATTGATTCCATGTCCTTCACCACCACCACCACCACCACCACTACCATCCCACACACACCGTTTGTGCCAAATCCCTAGGAGAAATGGGATGCGTAAAATTTTTAATCTTACGATTTTAGGAATTCAGAAACTGTTGATACTCCTATGATTAAGGGAAAAGAATAAATGAGACAAAAAGCTATCGCAATGTATTTTGACAAAAATGTGATTTAAAGTCCTATTTTGGGTTAGGGGAAGTAGCATTCCTTCTCAATGAGTAATGTTTTAAAATATTGACCTAGGAGTTTAAGATGAATGTTTGAGGGGTAGAAAAGATAGGGCACTCAACAAACCTTCGGTGCCTACTATGGCCAGAGTTTGGGATTTTAAAATGACAAAAATGAGGGCGGCGCCTGTGGCTTATTGAGTAGGGCACCAGCCCCATATACCGAATATAAAAGGGGCCTGAAAGTACAACATGTGCCCTTTTGCAAGCAACAATTGATGCTTATTGAGTAGGGCGCCAGCCCCATATACCATTCAAACCCGTCCTCAGCCAAACTGCAAAACAAAAAATTGCCGGGCATTGTGGCGGGCTCCTGTAGTCCCAGCTACTTGAGAGGCTGAGGCAAGAGAATCACCTAAGCCCAGGAGTTGGAGGTTGCTGTGAGCCGTGTGATGCCACGGCACTCTACTGAGGGTGATAAAGTGAGACTCTGTCTCTACCAAAAAAAATAAATAAATAAAAAATTTTAAGAAATGACAAATATGAGACAGTGCCTTATTCTTGCCCCTGAATTCATGTTATAATTTTAATATACTCTGCTCTAATCATGATAATGTAATATAAGTCCCATAAAACTAGAATCAAATAAGGATCAACTGGATCGTCTTACTCACTGATATCCTTGTGACAACACTGTGCAGGCCAGAAGTCGGGAGACAACTTAAAATCCTCCTGTTCCCTGTATGGAGTGTTGATTCCTTATAATATGTCACTTCTTTCATGAGAAATCCAGGGTTCTATTTCATTTTTTGTGGCACATGTTGTACTTTCAGGACCTTTTTATATTCTACCACTTTCCTTAGCTTCAATTTAGTCATAGGAATTGTACAGCTCCCAGTTTTCCCTTCTCTGGAAATACTATGTGTGTTGCAATTGGAAGACCACCTGAAAAGTTAAAATGTTAGGGCATTATTGAAATAAAACCAGAAGCAGAGAAACAGCCTAAATGCCCACCAATCCAGGAAGGGATTAACAAGCTGTGGTATATATGCATCACGGAATACTATCCAGCCACTAAAAAAGATGATGACTTTACATCTTGCGTATTAATTTGGATGGAGTTGAAATACATTCTTTTTAGTAAAGCATCACAAGAATGGAGAAGCAAGAATCCAGTGTACTCAATTCTAATATGAGGACAATTGATGCTAGTACTTGGTAGGAGGAGGAGAAATGGGGGAGCTGAGAGAGGGAAGGGGGTGGGAGGTGTGTGACACGCCTCTTGGGGGCAGGACACTATTATCAGAGGGACTTTATCCAGCAAATGCAAGCAGTGTGACCTGGCTCTTTGTACCCTCAATGATTCCCCAACAACAAAACAAAACAAAAAACAGAAGCTGATTTGTTATTGCTCCTTTCTCAGCTCCTTCTTAGCCATTCCTTCTATCATCAGTTAGTTCAGGCTGTTTGGTGACAAAATTACCAAGAGTCCCCTCTATATTATATCAGTTTCTTTACTCAGAGCTTAATTAAGTCTTTCCCCAGGTCACAGAAAAAGTTGTTCCTGGGACAGAAAAGCCTCCTCTTGAGGGACAGTACTGGAGAGATCAGAAGAATGCATATCTCCTGCCTGACAGCTCTGGACACCAGGTGGTAATTGAGTTCTTGGTGTGGATGTGACTTCCTGATCATGAGATTGCCAGGTTGAAGACCAGCTGAGAAGCCCTCTACCCGCTTCTCAGCCCTACTAACTTTGATGTTTGGTGGGTTTAGGAAATAGGGCAGTTCTGGTCCTTCATTCTACTACTGTAGGCCCAGCTTGGTCATGACCATTGATCAGATCTGAAGTTCGGGTCTGGCAAAAAAGTTAGGACTCATAATGGATATCTTGAGAATCACTCTTTCCTGAGAAGCCCTAGAGTGGGTTTCTCCCACAAGACAGATACTGATTGAGAACACTGACATTAAGGAATACTTCCAGGATACCCTAGAATTTGGCTTGATCTTTAACCATTGTTGGTGGGAGCTGTCCAACGTTTCAGCATACTTTTGCATCTGCAAAATGTAACGACAATCTTGACTGTCTTGACTGTGTCATTGTGTGCAATGTTCTGAGGACATTGACACAGTTTAGGATCTAGACTCTAAAGTCTTTAGATCTGGTAACTTAATAATCAGCTCTTCTCAAGGTCACTGATCCCTGAGAAAGCTGACATATTTATTTACTCAGGCACATTTGTACCAGAAAGTCAATTTAATATAGCAAGGGATGTACTCTTCTCTGGAAGCCTTGAAAATCAGAAAGGTAATCAGAGCTTGGTTTGCGAGCATGAAGTCAGAGCAAATAGAGCTGGCAGATGTTAGGAAATGATGTGTCATCCACACCATAGTCAAGCTTGGTTAATTCTTCCCTCTCATCTAGAGGAGACATCATCCATCCCAGTGAGCAGAATACCAATTCCAGCCAAACGGGGTGATTCTCAATTGGACAATGTTAAAATTACTTTACATGTTACTTTACTTTTAAGCCATCATTTTTTCTAGATTTAATAATAACCACCCCTGTTTATAATTACAACCAAATTCTGTGTGTTATGGTTTTCTATAACACATGTAATTGTGTATGTTATAGTTTCCCCAGTTTGTAGCTTATTTTACCTTGATTAAATTTAAGTATGACATCTACTTTTATTTACATTTGGCATTATTATTATTATTATTATTTTGTAGAGGCAGAGTTTCACTTTATCACCCACGGTAGAGTGCCATGGCGTCGCAGCTCACAGCAACCTCCAAACTCCTGGGCTTAGGTGATTCCCTTGCCTGAGCCTCCCGAGTAGCTGGGGCTATAGGCACCCGCTACAATGCCCGGCTATTTTTTTTTTTTTTGCAGTTTGTCCAGGACTGGGTTTGAACCCGCCACCCTCAGTATATGGGGCTGCGCCCTGCCCACTGAGCCACGAGCGCCATCTAACATACAGTTTTATTTACAATATCTCCAAATCACACTATTTCTCATGATCACTAATCCTGTCTAACATGTAGTTGTTAGCAAGGATTGGTAGACATTTTCTGTAAGGTCTATATAGCAAATGTTTTATGCTTTGCAGACCATATAGTTTCAAGTCAAAACTACTCAACTTTACTATTATAATGTGAAAACAGCAGTAGACAGTAGGTAAATGAATGGGTGTGACTATGTTCCAATAAAACTTTTTTTTTTTTTTGGTAGAGACAGAGTTTTACTTTATCGCCCTCAGTAGAGTGCAGTGGCGTCACAGCTCCCCAGCAATCTCCAACTCCCAAGCTCAGGCGATTCTCCTGCCTCAGCCTCCTGAGTAGCTGGTACTACAGGCGCCCGCCACAACGCCGGCTATTTTTTTGTTGCAGTTTGGCCAGGGCCAGGTTTGAACCCTCCACCCTTGGTATATGGGGCCAGCGCCCTACACACTGAGCCACAGGCACCTCCCCCGATAAAACATTTTTTAGGGCACCTGTGGTTCATCAAGTAGGGCTCAGGCCCCATATACCGAAGGTGGTGGGTTCAAACCCAGCCTCAGCCAAACTGCAAAACAGCAAAATAGCCAGGCGTTGTGGCAGGTGCCTACAATCCCAGCTACTCGGGAAGCTGAGGCAAAAGAATCACCTAAGCCCAAGAGTTAGAGGTTGCTGTGAACTGTGTGACACCACAGCACTCTACCTTGGGCGATAAAGTGAGATTCTGTCTCTACAAAAAAAAAAAAAAAACTTTTTTTAACCAAAAAAGAGCCCTCTAGCTTATATTAGTAATTTGGCAACTCCTGCTTCTTATTCATAATCACAGAGGGAGCTCTTTCTTTCTCTTGCCTGGATTTGCTACAATCTTCTTTTATCCTCAATATTAACGTGATGTTTTAGTCTTCTAAAGTGGTTTCCACGCTCCCATAAAAGTACTAAGGAGCCTTAAAAAAATGTCTTGTGCCAAAACTGAGGTACAGAAGTACAAGTTGAGCCTGGAACAAATTTTTGTGGGAGAAATTGAAGAACTTCTCCAAGAATGATGAGATGTGTCAAAAAAAAACATGGGAGCTAGCTGGGGAGGTACTCACACTGGCTAGTACTAGGAAAATTTGATCATCAAAACAGATGATGGTAAGGTGCTATAACCCTTTGAATAAAATGATGATCTATGAATTTATGCTGATTCTAAATAGATAATTGAAAAAAATATTATGAATGGAGAAGGAACGGAAAGCTTTTCCTGAATGGAGTGAGGAGAAAAAAGTAGTTCTCAAACAAGTTAGAGGGGAAATCAGAACTTTTTTCTTTTTTTTTTTTTTATTTTGGAGGCAGAGTCTCATTATGTCACCCTCAATAGAGAGCTGTGGTGTCACAGCTTACAGCAACCTCAAACTCTTGGGCTTAAGTGATTCTCTTGCCTCAGCCCACTTAATCAAGCTTGACTATGGTGTGGATGACACCTCTTGCCTCTGCCCATCCAATCAGATGTCTGGCTTCACATCAGTTCCGTTCTTACTAGCTCTGTTACCTTCGGCAAGCTGCTTAAGCTCTCTGGACTTCAGTTCAATTCTACTAATATCGGAGGGCATACCATGCCATGCGCTGGGCACCTTGCTATACGACAGGGATGCAAAACTTAATACCAGCCCTCAAGAACTCCTAGGGAAGTGGAAGAAGTCGGTCTGGTGAGGGCTGTCTGTGTTGGAAGTATGCCCATACAGTATTACAGAAGCATCCAGAAGGCAAACCTTGGGGAAAACTTTCCAGGGGAGTTGACACTTGAGATAACTTGAAAATAGGTGAGCAGGGAAGGGAAGGTATTTCAGACAAAAGAAAAGTATGAGCAAAAAATTCTGAGGTGGCTCCTCATAGTTGGAACATGCAGTGGGAAGGGGGAGTGGCGCGGGAAGGCAGGCAGGTGATAGTCATTAGGACAGTGCTGGAGGCCAGTGGGGAAGGTATGGAGTCAGGGTCACCTAACGATGAAGCCTGTGAAGTGGGGCTAATGACACATTCAGGACGTCCACACCTCACAATGTGGAGCAGTTCAGATGAGATAAGTACAGTGCACAGTAGGGCCACATACGTCGTAGGGGTTGGTGGCAACCCTCTTCCCCAGCCTCCAGCAGTGCAGCCTTGTGTCAGTCCCATCACAGGGGAGCTCACACTGAGCTCCTGTCAATTTAAAATCCTTATGCTGTTCATACAGGATGGCAAATCCTCATATATTTTGCCAAATAACTTCCTTCCACTGTTTTTTCTAAAGATCCAAATGAATAACCTTAATGTATTTCTTTTGGGTGCTTTAGCCCGTCCCACATCCTGTCATAGCAGTGTGGAATCTTGGTCAGCTAATGCTCATAGAAATGGAAGAACACAACTTGGCCTCCGAAGGAAGAGAACATTCAGGGACCATTCAAGGCAGAGAGGCCTTACTATTAGGACGGGGCAGGAGGGACAGCAACAACTTGACTGAAGCTGAGGGGTTAGGGTTGGAGATGTCAGGGAAAAGGTTGTGGGGCAAGAAAGTGGAATGAAATTATAAATACAGGCTCAGCACCCACAGCATAATGTTTATGGCACCAGCCACTAAATAACAATGACAACTGTAACAAAAAATAGCCGGGTGTTGCAGCGGGCGCCTGTGGTCCCAGCTACTCGGGAGGCTGAGGCAAGAGAATTGCCTAAGCGCAAGAGTTGGAGGTTGCTGTGAGCTGTGACATTACAGCACTCTACTGAGGGTGACTCTGTCTCAAAAACAAAGAGAAATTATGAATACTGGCCAAGAATTTTGGTCTTTGTCCTACAGAATCTATATAAATATTTAAAAGCTCACTGGGAGTGGGGTAGAGAGGATAATTAAAGCATTGTTTTTAAAAAGCTGTATTGCAATACAACTGTCCAGTCATAAAATGGTCATAGTCTGGACAATGATGATATCAGTGAGAATGGAAGAGATGAGATAGATAAAAAAAGTCAGTGACTTGATGACAGCTTGGGCGGAGATAAGATTAAAAACCAACTACATGTCCTTTTTTTTTTTTTTATAGATATAGTCTCAATTTCCCACCCTCAGAAGAATGCCGTGGTGTCACACAGCTCACAGCAACCTCCAACTCCTGGGCTTAGGTGATTCTCTTGCCTCAGCCTCCCGAGTAGCTGGGACTACAGGCGCCCACCACAAGGCCCGGCTGTTTTTCTGTTTTGCAGTTCAGCCAAGGCCAGGTTTGAACCCGCCACTTTCAGTATATGGGGCCGGTGCCCTACTCGATGAGCCACAGGTGCTGCCCCAACTACATGTACTTTTAAAGTAAAATTTCATGGATCATTGCAGACTTTTCTACCACGTCTGTATTTTAGTGGATAATACAGACTTAAAATACAAATTTATTCTAATATTTTACTATAAAATATTTGTTTCCACATTACCATTATCAATGTTTCCATTTCAATTCTGAAAATATTTCTTAATATTTTAAAACTGCAGCGTGGGCTCGGCGCTGTGGCTCAACGAGCTAAGGCACCAGCCACGTACACCTGAGCTGGCGGGTTCGAATCCAGCCCCCGGGCCCGCCAAACAACAATGACGGCTGCAACCAAAAAATGGCCAGGTGTTGTGGGGGGCGCCTGTAGTCCCAGCTACTTGGGAGGCGGAGGCAGGAGACTCGCTTGAGCCCAGGAATTGGAGGTTGCTGTGAGCTGCAATGCCACGGCACTCTATCCAGGGTGACAGCTTGAGGCTCTGTCTCAAAAAAAAAAAAAGAATTTCAAAGATAGCCTGGTGCCTATAGCTCAAGCGTCTAAGGCGCCAACCACATACACCAGAGCTGGCGGGTTCGAATCCAGACCAGGCCTGCCAAACAACAATGACAACTACAACCAAAAAATAGCCAGGCATTGTGGCAGGCGCCTGTAGTCCCAGCTACTTGGTAGGTTGAGGCAAGAGAATCGCCTAAGCCCGGGAGTTGGAGGTTGCTTTGAGCTGTGATGCCACTGCACTCTACCCAGGGTGACAGCTTGAGGCTCTGTCTCTAAAAAAAAAAAAAAAAAAAGAATTTCAAAGAAAAAAACATCCTCACTCTGAATGGGCTCCCCTGTGAGCTCAGGGGTGGGGGGGTGGGGGGAGCACTGGGCCAGGGAGAGGACCAAGGGACGGGGTGATGCTGAGCAGCCTCTTTCTGGCCCTGGGTAATCAGCCAAGTGTCTCTTCTCACAGAGCCTCAGTGTCCTTAGCAGAAAATCACAGGGGAACTGAGCAGGGACCAGACCCTCTGCAGGAAGCGCTTTACAAACCAGAAAGTCTTATATAAATGTTTTGTTCTTAAACAAAATTCTTCGTCCTAGTTTTTGCTCTTTCCCTTTGCCTCTGGAGCTTAGCGACCCTCTCTGAACCGTTTCCATGGACTTTCTGACCACAAATAACTGTGCAACCATAGAAAAGCCATGTGACTCTTGGGTGCCCATAGGGACACGTCAGCAGGTCTCCAACACAATCACAATGGCCCCTTTACAAACACTCTTAAGAATTCTAAAGAATCAGGTGAATTTTTGTTATTCTCACTTGAGACCCGAAGTTCAGCCTGCAGGTGGGACTAACCAAGGTAACTCTTCCCACCTGCTTCTAGGCCTGTCCATCTCTGATACCATAAAACCAGAATCGATTTTTTAGAAAAACAGATCAAGGATGAGCCAAAGGATGCTGGGATGCCTTTCTGCACACCCAAGGCATCCCTCTGCCCTTGGCTGAAGCCACCCTAGCCGACAGCATCAGCTGAGAGGCTCCCCAGTTGATTGTGTTGGAGAGTGAGGTGCAGGTAGAACATTCTGAGCAGCAGCACAGAAACCAAACCGGGTTCTAAGCTAGTGTGACTCTGCAAGGCTTTATGAGCATTTAGCAGCCCAAGGAAGGGCTCGGCTGGACCCCACCCACCTCGTGGGCACTGAGATGAAAGGAAAGGCCAAGTTTTTGACCTCAAGAAGGTCAGAGCCCGTCACGGGAGACAGGCAAGCCAACAACACAGGACAAAGCAAGAAGCTGACAGAGCTATAAGCCAGGACCTCAAGGGGGAACGAGTCACCCTGAGTGGGGTGATGAGACCAAAGGGGGTGACATTTGTGCTGGACCCAGATGCACAGAAGAATTTGGGCAATGAAGCACTGGTAGAGAAAGAAGGGCATCTGGAAGTCACAGGCAGAGGCCAGGAAACACGAAGGCTGAAGCACAGAGAGAGGAGCAGGGAGGAGAAGTGGAGCCAGCCCAGGGGCCTTGCAGCTAGGCCACAGAGTGCAGGTTTAATCCCTTTAATCCCGCAGAGGCTAAAAGGGAGACACACACATGGAGTTGGGGAAGCGGAGGGCAAAGGGCAGGAGTGGCTGGTCACCCAGGGCAGCTTCAGAAGGCCAGGCTGCTGGAGGCCCACCATGGGCATGGGGAACTGGAAGCTGGACTCTCCCCCTCCCCCAGCTGCTAGGTCCAGGGACAGCCATTCTGGTTGGGTTCAGGGAAGGCTGAGGAAGCCCAGAGGAAAGAAGAGGTGGTTTGGGAGGGACCCTTATACCTCCCTGTGGTTTCTCACCCAGGGCTACTACCCAAGACTGAAGGGATCCATCTCGATGGTCCCAAAGCCCCATTCCCCACGGGCTCCCGTCCAAACCCACACTCACCGCTACTCACCCTTTTGCAGTGTTCAGAGAGCAAAACACTGTTTAATCCAGAACAACCTCACCCCACCCTGCACTTCCCTGCTACTGCCCCCACCCCCAAGTGTCTCAGCCCTGCTGAGTATTAGGCACATAAGAGCTTTTCTGGCTACTTCTATAATAATTCCCATGCAGCACCCTGCCCTCCAGCCCAACCCAACCCCTCACTCATGCCTTGAGCCCACTGTGGACATCCCCTCCCAGAAATGCAGGCAGAAGTACAACTGGTGAAGGTCCAGGTTGGGAAGAATTTCAGAGATATAACCAAACAGCCCACCTCCATTCCTTTAATGAATGAGGAAGCTAACATTTTAGAGATGATCAGCCCTGCCCAGGATCACAAAGTCCAATTGCGGTCCGGGTCCTCAGGCTTCCATGATAGCCCTGGCACAAAGCCACAACCAAGTGGGACAGGAAAACAACGAAGTGTGAAATATAATGCAAAAAATAGCCCTGTGCTTATTTCTAGGGGACCTGGAGTCAAGTTCCTACTCTACCACCATCCTTCTGCCCAACACCATCCCTCTACCCACACATCAAGGCTTTGGACATGTTGTTGTAGTTTCCTAGACACTGTGACCTCTTCCATAAAACAGGTGTTTAATAATTCCATGCTTTCATCCGGACCAAACAGAAGAACAAGCATTCTGTCCACAGCATAGCTGGGAGGCCAGAACTGTGATACTGCTAAGGTCTAAGGAGGAGATTCCTTTACCCTATGCCCCTCCCAGCAAGGCAGCCCAGCCCAGCTGGCCTCAGACCTGACATTTTCCCAGAGCTGCCCACTGACTAACAGAGTAGTCCTCTTGGAGAACGGATGGAGACTAGTAACACAGATGCACGCAGGGCAGATCCACCCCATCCCCCTGCCCCTGAGATGTAGGCTCAGCACCTCTTGGCTGGCAAGGTCAGAGGCCACCATGGGAGGACGGAAGAGAAAGGTATGCAATGGGGGACAAGGAAGATTCCTGCCTGCCTCTCCAGGCCTCCATCACTCTGGCTGAGAAGCCTAAGCACAAAGTCCTCATCCAAGGTACACTAATCTTTCTAGAAAGCAGAGGCCAGTGGTCTTAAGGGGTTAGGAGAGGGGCACAGGCTGGCCCCCATGCACATGAACTTGTAGTGGAAGAAGCTTCACCAGGGCTCCTCTGAATTCCCCAGGCCTCTGCCCCATAAGCCCTACCATCCAACCAGGGGACTCCCGCAGCCCATTACTAACAACAATCACCCACCAGTGGGTATAGCAGCAAGCCCATTTAGTAGAAAAGAGAATTAACTAGCTCAACACTTAAATTCGGGTCTCTCGAAACCCGTAGTCGGTATTCTCTTCCAAGAGTACCATAGACATAAAGCTATGGTTCTCAAACTGTGGCATGCAGGAATACGCCCTGGGGAGGTTTTTAAATTTTATTATTATTTTTTTTTCATGCTCTGATTTACCAATTAGACTTGGGAAATTTTTTTAAGTGCAAGTCCCTGAGGCTGAAGCAAAGATGAAGAATCTTCATTTTAACAGGTACTCTAGGTGCTTGTGATAAAAGCATGGCCAACACACACCTCAGCCCCATGCACACATACAGACACACGTGCCTAGGTGTGCATGCAAGCACAGGACAAAAGTCACAGTTAGAACCATGGGCTCTAAAGACTGTTATAATCCTTTAACCCCTCTAAACCCGTCTTTTTACATGCAAAATGAAGACAAGAATCAAATTCATGGGTTTGTCTTAAGGATGCAAGGAAATAGTACACGTAAAGCTCTCAGCCCAGGACCTGGCATATAATAAACACTCAATAAGTGGTGCTATGATCACCACCAAACTCAGTTTCCAGTGCACTGAATGCCAAAGAGAATGGAATGCTGGGCCCAAGGAGACCCCAGTGAATAATTGTGCTGGTAAGAGATGCCAGAAGGCTATCTCTTATCACAGCAGTGGCTAAAGCCACAGGGACACAGATTTCTGCTCCAAACAGGGAGAATTCTTTTTAACAGACTGGAGGTGTCCAATCATGAAACTCACTGTCTACTAAGTTCACCATCACTAGCGGATTCAAGCTAAAAAGACTAGATGTTCACCAGGTGGGGATGCAGCATGAGAGAAGAAAGAATGGGGACAGAGAGGCCCAGAGGATCTTAAAGGTGACTTTGGGCCAGGTTCAGCAGGTCAGCACCTTTCCCCATTATGGTGGTTAATTACAGTAGAACCTCCATGTTTAACCTCTTCCGTGCATTGACCACCTCCTTAAGTTGACCTAGCTTTCATGGGCCAACATACACCACATGTCTGTATCAATACATAGGCCTAGTCCCTTCAGTAGATCACCTGTGTATGTTGAGCAGCTTGTTACAGTCCCTAGGGTAGTCAACTTACAAAGGTTCTACTGTAGTTTAGTTGCCCTTCCTTGACATTTACAATAGTTACCTCCAGGCAACAAAAGGGGGTGGAGAAAATTGGGAAAGGTCAGGATGCAGCCCACTGCTTTCTGAATGGATGATGCCAGGGAAGGGAATGTGTGGGGCTGTCTCCAACCTGGGGCCTACAAACCTACTGAAACTGTGTGCCCTCACGGGTGTGCACTTTTGTGCACTTTTCTCAAAAGTGCTGATTAAGAGGGGCTGATGAGAGTGGGGCTTGGTTACCAACTTTTGAAAGGAGGGGAAACTGAGGGACAGGAGTGCTGGATCCCTCAGACAGCAAGAAGACCCAAGCTCCAGGGTGAACATTGGCTGTTCAAGCCTGCTGTTGTCCCATGAGCCAGATACCTTCCACACTTTACCTCACAAAAGCCTCACTGCATCCCCCTGGGATGGGACCTTTGAGCTCAGAGAGGTTAGGAAACTTGTCTAAAGATATACAGCCAGTGAGCAGTAGGGGCTGAGGTTTGAACTCAGGTTCTCTGGGCGCCAGGGCTAGGTTTTTGGTTGGGTTTTTAACTCTTAGTGTACTGTCTTAGGTTAAGATAACTCACAGGCATTAACAGTAAGGGGGAGGCTCAGCGCCTGTGGCTCAATGGGCTAAGGCACCACCCACATACACCTGAGCTGGTGGTTCGAATCCAGCCCTGGCCCGCCAAACAACAATGACGGCTGCAACCAAAAAATGGCCGGGCATTGTGGCGGCCGCCTGTAGTCCCAGCTACTTGGGAGGCAGAGGCAGGAGACTCGCTTGAGCCCAGGAACTGGAGGTTGCTGTGAGCTGTGATGCCACAGCACTCTATCCAG
>CAUYON010004764.1:0-17294 GCA_963573935.1 Arctocebus calabarensis | reverse complement strand
CTCTTATTCTGTCTAATTTCTCTATTCTCAAAAACTCACTTCCTACAAAACAGGATCCCAGTTTACCATGAAGTCACTTATTCACTCAGCCAAACTGATAATTAGAAGGTTTAAAAGGCAAGAGTCTTATCTTTTGACAATGACTCAGTTTCCCTAATAATTTAAACAACCAAATTATTACATTTTACAAATAAGAGACATTTTATGAGCTATAACATTGATACAGATTTTTCTTACTCAGGGCTGGATAGGGAACCCCCATTTTTCAGGCTCAGGTGAGCTCAGACATCAGACTCCTATCTCCAGCTGCAAACTCTCTGAGCCCTAGCAAGATCATGAACAAAGCATTCCCAAACATTTTGGATTGCTCCACCTTAATTTAGGAGCATACACCCTAATCCCTTCCCCAGACAAAAACTATTGCAAAGGCTTAATAACCTTGTCCAAGGTGAGGGGCTGCATTCATGCATTTGCTAGAACACCCATTCAGTTTGTAAAGGTATTTTTCTGTCTACTAAGTCCTGGCCAAAATATCTCTTATGGTCAATTATTCACTCCTAGACAAATGACTTATGCAGGAAACCTGTGACCTGCACTTCCTCCCCCTTTTCAGAGGCTGTTCACCTTGCAGACCTGTTGCTTATGTGGGTACAACCTTGTCCAGCACAAGATTCACACTCTCCCCACCCCCCGCCAGATTTTCAAGTGCCATCCAGGGCTCACCAGAGTGCCTGGATTGCAACACTTTCCAAGGCACAGCCCCTTTGCCAGTAGCTCTGGCACTCTCCACTCCCTCTGCATGCCCCTCAGTCCAACAGAATGCCATTTTATCACTGATCTTTGGCCTGCAGGCTCAATTCTTAAATTCCTGATACCAAAGACTCGCTGAAGAAATTCCAGTAACAAAACTGCAACAACATCTTTTTTAATGTCTTTTCATTTTCTCTCAGGTCCCACATGGCCGCAACCAAAGACAGAAAGCAGAAAACCTAGAACTTCCAGTTTCTCTCAGAATAGCCAGGGGGCAAAGTTGGAGCAGGGAAGAAGGGCACACTCACACATTCATTTCACCCCATGAATGGGGGGGTGCAAACTCCACCTATTGTTACTCATCTCAGTCATTCTTTAAGCACTCACATGCATACAATTCCAACTTATTTTTTAACGGGGCAGCCTCAATTTCTCCCTCAAGCTGCCACGTAGCCATAGGAGGCAAACCAACACTCCTGTAGGCCCTGTGAAGGGAGGTCTAATTCCACCTTCAGAGTTCTCTCAGTCACACCACATCTACACACTCTCACATACACCTCAACGGACCTGTTGGCAATCTAATGCCCAAGGAGTTGATCAGTCTCCTTCTTCTACTACCACTGTAGTGGAACCCCAAGATCGATCATACCTTGCCTTAGATGTCACCCTGTGTAGGTACCTGTTCCTCCTGGTGTTTGACTCCTTGAAGACCCGCCGATGGGGTCCTTTCTCAGCCCAGCTGAGGCGTCCACACAGGGAGGCCAAACTGTCTCCCCAGAGTGCTCAGTGGTTCACGTCGCCCAGGCCGATCAGGGGTCCCTACGTGGGTGTCCAGAGGATTGGCAGTAACTACCAGGTGCATGTTCTCTCCAAGGGTGATCTAGAAAAAAGCACCCAAACACCATGTTTATAAGAGGAAGGGCTTTATTCGCTTGCGCTTGTCCTATTTTTTCCCAGTACAATAACCCACAAATGAAACAAACAGACAAAAGAACACTGATAAACAAACACATGCAGCCACACTGAGTTTGGAAAAGAAAGTCAAAATGCGAACCTGGCGCCTGAGCGCTAGGCGGTGGGCGTAACCCACCAGAATCCTCAATGAGAAGACAAAAATCCCCGTCAAGGAGATTCAAATCTGGGGCTTCCACATCCCAGTCTGGGGCTTCCACGTCCCAGTTACTTATGGGGGGGCGTCCCCCCTTTTGTATGGGGGTTCCGGGTTTCCACATCCCGCTCCCCCCAGTGGCCAAAATCGGAACAACAAGCAGGACAGAGACAAGAGAACAAAGAAACAAAGGCCGGCACTCACCCGCAGAGCGTGGATTTGAGGTCTTCCCAGGGGGGAAATCCCAGCGGACGAGCCCCCAAATGTTGTGCCCGAATTTCGGGGTCCCCCCCAAGAAGAAACTCACACCAGGCACACCGATGCAAAAACAAAGGGTGGATTTTATTACAAGTTTAAACTCGGACCATTTGGCCCCGCCTAAATGGCTGGTTGATCTGAATGGCCCCGCAGGGAGGGGCTGAGGTATTTTTATAGTGTACCAAAAGGAAGTTGAGAGGTGGGAATGCGATAAGGGGAATGGGATAAGGGAAGGGTGGAACAAGGATGAGTCCAGGTGTCTCTTCACTTGCTGATTGGATACCTCAGGGGTGCCAGGAACAGGTGGGTGGTCGCTAAGCAGGAAGAGGCCAGTACTGATTGACCGGTGGGGGTGGTCAGGGGAACTGGAGCCAGGAGTCATGTTACAAAACTAACATTTACACTGCAAATTACACAGCAACCTGTAAAATGGAGTCCGTTAAGAAAATAGTGTCACATGGCCTTTTCACTTTAAGTCACTTGCCCCAGGTTATATAAAATCTACTGCAGTGCTACTCCTCAGGGCCTGGGGCTGCTAGGTTTGGCTGATCTGGAAGTTCCTTTTGTGAGACCCAGAGGATCATTAGAGATGGCTGGGTGGAGTCAACTCAGTTCAGGAAGCACAGGAATTCTTTTAAGTGTATGTGTCTGGGGTATTTTTCTCTCTCACTTATGTGTATTTTTAAAAATTCTTTTCAGACATCCACTTTATCTTGCCCAAACATCATTTCCTTACTCCTTTCCTGAATTCGAGCAGTGGCTGGGGGCCCAGCTTCCTTATTGGCCTCCGAGCTGAAGAGGGGGTGAGCCAAGCCTCATAGGAGGTTGGAGTAGGGAGCAGGGGGGCTGTTTATGCTGGGAGAACTGCCTTTCATCCTTCCCTTTGCCACCAGGGTGGTGACTGATTCTTAGAGCCTGTCTTCACTCCTGTCTAGCTCTTGACACTGGCTTTCATTTCCCAAGGCTTTGGCCACATACAAGGCTTTGGCCCAAGCAGGCTGGTGGCCATCCTTTGCCTTCAGTACTACTGCTTCCTGTTCTTGGAACTGGGACCTACCTGAGCCCCTTGGATCACATTCATCATCTAGGGCTGATGGCTCCTCACCCCAGAGGGTCTTAACTGGAGGTCAGATGGGTCTCAGCTAAGGGATGATGCTGACTGGAAGGCTGGAAGATCAGTGGGATTCTGAGCTAGCTGGATATACCACTCTCTCCTAAAGCCATCTCTCCACCCTGGGCAACTTCCATGGTAGGTACAGCCAGTAGCCATGGCTGCTGTCCCTCTCCACCTCCTGTTTTCTTTCTTCACTGTCTCTTTCTTTTTGCTTTTTAAGAAAGGCATTTTGGAGTAGTTAATGATGAGGAGTGTGTTTAATGATAGTAACTGAACTGACCTTAGAAGAAAGGACAAGTGCTGGGGTCATTGCCTCCATATCTAGCCCTAGAGCTTCATGGTGGCTAGTTGAAATTTTCTTACCTCTCTACTTATTTCTCCTCAGCCCTCATCCCTAGGTAGAGAGGATGAGTTCAACTATTGAACTACTAAGACATTCCTTTTCTGATTGCTTCTCAGAGGAATAACTATGGAATACCTCAGGTATATAAGCTTTTTGAGATAGACTTCTCTTTGGGGAGGAGGAGTTGTGATACTGTAGAAAGAGCTGGAGGATCTAAGTCTTGATCCCAACTCTGCTGGTTACTAGTTGTGTGCTCCTGGAAAAGCACATAAGCTTTCTGCATCTCCGTTTCTCCATTTTTAAAGTGGGGATAATAATGGCTCTTACTGCGTAAGGTTGGATGTTAATGCACGTGAAGTGCTCAGTGCCTGGTACATCTTAAGTAGTCAATAAATGGTCCCTATTGTTTATAAAAGTTTATCAAACATCTATGGAAGATATGATGCAGATTGATTTCACATATAAACTGCATTTAACCCAGACCATAACCCGTGAGAGAGAGATGGTCATTGTCCCCATTTTACAGATAAAGAATCTGCAACTCACAGAAGTGAAATAAGTAAGGTCATACAACTAATATTTGAATGCAAGTGTGGACTGACTACAAGTCTAGGACTATCCAGGAATAATAACAGGCCAAATAGTAGACTCTATACTTGCCTTTCCCAAACTATGGTTAGAAGCCTCTACCTCTGGCTTCAGTTCCCTCCAGATTTTTCTCCTTCCACCCTTTGATTTTCCCCCACTGTCCCAAAAGTCCTCTTTCCACCTTCTAACTCCTTTAGGATTATTTCCTACTCCTAGAAAAACCCTACAGAGAGTAGGGAGCCTTTGTAAGCTATTTCAAAGTGTATAAGGAAGTAGTACAACAGAACCTTAACAATGTATGGACAGATTTGGGCACTCTTGGTGTGAGTACTCTTGAGCTATCAACAAGGACAAATCTAAGCTAATAACCTTTATTATAGTATCTACTATTTAGTAACTATGTGCTATGTGTCAGGCTGTGGCTCAGGTGATTTGAGAATACTATCTCTAATCCCTGTAATAATCTATCCAGGTAAGGGTTAATGTTATTTTTTTCAAGCAGAAAACCAAAACTCAGATGGGTTAAGTGACTTGCAGATACATACATCTAAAGTGGTAGAGTTAGGATTTGAGCCTAGATCCGCCTCACTCATTTTTGTCTCATTGCCTCCTGGCTTAGCATAGTTTGTAGGATGAGACTAGCATACATGAAATGATAATGAGCAATATAAAATATCACATTATTATGGACTAAATTGTGAGGGCCAGATTACTCAGAACAAGCTCCATGGAAAAGATGGTCCTTAAGAAGTATCTTGAAACACAGGTAGGATTTAGGTTAAGAAAAGGAGAAGAGACATTCCAGGCAGAGGAAGTCATAATAACCACTGTTTGGATTGAGAGCTTGCCTGTCCCAGTTATAAAGTGCTTGATACATGTTGTCTCATTTGATCTTTCAACAACCCCATTATATAGGTACTATTATGCCCACTTTACTGCCATGAAAACTAGGAGTCTAAGAAGTGAACAGAGCTATTAAGTGGTAGATATGAGAGTCAAACCAAAGTGATTCGACTCTGGAGCCTGTACTAGATTCTACTGGAAAATCAGCATCAAAGTCACAGTCAGAAAGGAACAGAACTGGTTACAGTGTGTGATTGGAGCAGAGACATGAGAAATTGAAGTGGATGGGTAAAGATAGCTTGTAGAAGACTTTGAAAGTCTGATCCAATATACATTAGATGCATGGTTTCCCCAATTCATTTGGTATTGAACATGGTATGATTCGAAAACCATGAGTGTAGGTGGAACAAGGGGAGACTGGCCGGCAGATGGAAGCAATATTTTATACATAAATTGTCAAGGGCCTGGACTAGAACAGAAGGTTGTGATGGGTTATGAGAGGACAGATATAATTCTGTGCAATTATCATAGTGATAATGGAGAGAGAACAAAGTAGGGACAGAGAAATATCATAAGATTCAATAGAATCTGGTGTGGGATTGGACATTTAGGGGGAAGGTAGCATCAAGGCTGATTACCCACATTTTTAAGCCTAGACTCAGAAGAACTTAAAGAATACTGAATGTGGAGGAAGGGCCTGAAATAGGAGAGGTACCCTGATGCCCACTATATCCTCAGTGCTTAAAAGCGTAGTACACAGTAGATACACGGGGTATATAGTACCTAGCAGTACATAGTGCTACAACTAGTAGGTGCTTACTAAATAGTTGCCGAGCAGATAACTACCTGGTAACAGCAGGAAGAGAGGCTTCCCAACAACCTGGTTTTGTGCCTGAGACTCTGGAGTAAGCATAGCCCCCAAGGCCACTTTGTGTCTTCAGCCTTCCCTCTGGGCACTTGGAAATCTGTAATAGAACAATGAGTTACAAAGCTAGGAGATTCACCTGGCATCCTCGACAAAAAGCATGGCCATTGCTGCTGACCTGTAGCTCTGGTTGCTGATTTTAACAATCAGTTCCCCCTGTCTTTCCTCTTATACCTCCTTGTCTGTGTCTGACCAGTTACCACTCAATCTGAATTTTTCCCAGAAAGACAATTCTCCTCATGACTCCCATTTTTAGGCCTTAGCCCTCTAGAGCTCTCCACTGCTGGGCTCTTCTGTTTCCATTGGGATGAGGGGCATTTCTAGCTAAGATGGAATCTTCCTGCTTGAATCTGTCCATCACTGCTCCAAGCAGGTAGAGAGCTGATTTATCCCACTAGGTATCAAGCTTATTGAAGGCAGGAATATTCAACTCTCTACCCTCAGTGCCCAGTATGGAGCTCAGCTCAGTTAATGTGAATAAATTAGTGAAAATAATATATTACCTGTTTATCTCTCTGCCATCTACTTATTTCTCACATTTCTCTTACTCTGTCATTCATCTCTACCTCTGTCATCCATTTCTCTCTACTATTTATTTCTCTAGAATCTGTCTCAGAGTTTTCTCTTTTTGGCATTTGTCTTTCCCTCTTATCTCTGTCATCTGCCTGGCCCCTTTTGCCTTCTTGCTTTCCCTGTTCTCTCTCTATTCTCACTCTCCCTGTCTCCTGCCTTCCTCTTGCTCCTTTTCTCATTCTCTTTCCTATCAATCATATCATTATCCCCCAGCATTACCCAGGCACTGCATATACTCTTCCCCATGACATTCTTCTCCACTTGCCAGGGTAGCACCTATTCATATGAGGTACGTCAGGGGCCAGTCAAGTACAAGAGTTGTGGCTGCAGCCTCCAGCACTGGACAGACCCTGTGGCTGCATTCAAGGCATGGCCTCAGATCTGTTTCCCTTTATTCACCATGACCTGCTTAGCAACCAGTCTCCCCTGTCAGCCTAGCACTATGCCATTTACCATTTTGTTCTATCTTTCCTCACCAGAGTTAGGGCTCTCTGCCACCACTTTGCCTACAAACTCAGATGTCTCACCTCTGTGCCCTTCTTATCCACTCTCTCAATGTCTTTACCATGTTTTACTTGAATCAGCTCTGTCACTCTTATTAATCTGTATACTCTCAAGAGCAAAAACTGTGTTAGATTTACCTCACTATCCCCAGAGCTATACATAGATGGTACACAGTAAATATACACAAATGTTGATTAAATTAATGAGTAAAAGTGGGAGAACTGACAACCTAGTATTGACTTATGCAAACTTGTCAATCACATGCCTATTCCTTTCTCAGAGAAAAATTGTCCAGGTTGGTCAGATTGGCCAGACTGATTTTGTTTTTCCTCAAAGAGAAGTGAGGAGAAGCTCAGTGTTCACTGGACAGCAACACTCATTTTTCCACAAACATTTGTTGAGCATCAACTGTGTGTTCAGCACTATTGTACATCCTTAAGACACTTTGTGAACAAAATAGGCCTATGAAACTGTGATTCCATATCTTTAGTGCGAAGGAGATTTGAGTATTGAGAGCAGATGAGGGCTGCTAAGATTCCCACACCAGCTCCTTGCAAGATGTTCTACTTCACTGAAGGGAAAGAGGGGGTGGGGGCGGAAGCTGCCTGGGAAGTGATTTCAGCTCTGGTTCCCTAAGCCAATTTCCTGTCCTTTTCTTACTGCAGGAGGAACGCCCCTGTCAGTAGGCCACACTCATGGCATGTGGCCAAGCTGCTGGAGGGATGCCCTGAAGTGGCCACCACCATGCATTTCCCTTCCGAAGCCTTCAGCTTATCCTGGCATTCTGGCTGCAATACAAGGTAAATCTAGAGCCCTCCAATCAAGATGGGCTGGAGGGTGGACAATCAGTCCTCTTACTCATCTTCTCTAGTCCCTGTTGTAAGCTGGAGAGCCTAGAGTGATATAACGGAAAATGATGTGGGAATCCAAAGGACCTAGGTTTCAGTCTTAGCTTCTTTCTAATTCTATGTCTTTGGGCCACGTTCCATCTAGACCAGTGGTTCTTAACCTTCCTAATGCTGTGGTCCTTTAATACAGTTCCCACAGGTTGAGAACTGCTATTCTAGACAATGTTTCCTTGCAATGCCTCACTTGGCTTACAAGATACCACACTGTCCTGTTTTCACCCTAGGACCCCAGCGCTCATTTTTCACCCTCTGATACATGTATGGCAACCTCAACCAGTGTTCATCACCTATGCCACAGAGCCAAAGCTTTCAAAATGGACACCTCCCCGAATCACAGGGTCTACCTGCAATGAGGATTGCTCAATTCAAGGACCTTGGTGTTGCCTGCTGTGGTTGAAACAGCTGCCTGAGAGGCAAACATTTTTTTTTTTTTTGTAAGAGCTAGCAGACATGCTGCCCTTGGCTGCCGTTTTCCTTCCACAACAAGATCTTTACTCCAAGGAAGGATTTCTGTTGAAGAGGCTTAGGTAAACTAAGGGTTGATTTTGCCCTGACTCAGAGACTTTATTTGGCATTGGAAGCCAGAGGATCAGGGCAGAGGCTATGTTGGTCTAGAAGAACACACAAAAACACATTCTGAACTTGGCTCCTGTGTATTTTTTTTTTTAAAAGCAAGAAGGGTGGTGGGATGGGTAGCAGGTTGCCTTGTCAATAAGGAATTTTAGCCCAGAGGACAAGTGAGTAGAATGGCTAAAGGGCAAATTGGGGAGCAATAATTAAGGGAAGCTGACCTAGCTCAACTAGGTAGAGCTGCTGCCACAGCTCAACTCTGGCTTATGGTCTATGGCCTTTCTGAGAGTAGCCTTCAACCTCTGGAGTTCTGGTCGAAGGGAGTTACTGGCATGACTTGGCTCAGTTTGACTTTGTGTGTGAGAAATGGTACTTAAAATTCAAGATTGCATCTGATCCTTGCCCTTTCTTTGGTCTACCCAGTTTGACTTTACCAGTGGGGGTAGGGAGGTGTGGGTGAGCAGGGGCCCACTAGTATCAATACTACTAGTAGAGAGGATACTGGTAACAGTAACAAAAATTAAAACAACAGCAGCAGCCATGTAGTAAACCCTTGCTTGGTGCCTGGGCTAAGATAAAAGCTTCCTGTTTATTATTTGGTTTCATCTATACAGCAGCCTTCTAATACAAATATTACTATTATACCCATTTAAAAGATGATATGACAGAAGAGCTAAGACACTGGCCTGGGTTCAAATTTCTGTTCTGCTTTTTTAGCAGCTTAACGAGCTTGCCAGTTTAACTCTCTAAGATTCAGTTTCCTCAGTTGTGAATTAGGGATAGTAATCTGTCCCCTTCGTCTTGAAATAAAACCTTATAAAGTGCCCGGTACATTGTAGGTACTCCGCAAACAGTCAGGATTACTATTAGCAAGAATAGGGTAGGGGAACACCTAAATTCCAGCCTTGTCTATGCCAATAGTTAGGGCTGGGTGATATTTAGTAAATTGCTGCCTCAAAATTATTTCCCTTTGCAAGGTCTGCTATAACCCAGTGGTTTTCAAAAGTGTGATCCCTAGAATAGCAGCACCAGTAGCACCTGGGAAGTTTTTAGAAGTACAAATTCTCAGAATCAACCCAGATAAGGAGCAATTATTTGTGTTTTAACAAGCCCTTTATCAAGTCACAGTGCTCAAGTTGAGAACCAGTGATTTACAAATTGGTCTGGTTAAAATTGAATCAGCCCTTTAGGGCCTCTCTCTGATGTTGATATTCTGGGATTGTCTCTGCTGAGAGAGAGGCACATGATGACTCCCTGGGGACAGAGACAGCCCAGAAACAATTTCAGACTTCCTGGTGGGAGGGAAATAGAGAATAACCCCTTTGAAGTTATTTAACTTTTAATATTCAGGGTGTTTCCCCATCCTTCTTTCACGTCATTTCGTCTCCCATTCTACCGTGCCCTTGTGACACCGCAGTTTTCATTTCCTTGCCTGTTTCCCTTTCTTCCTATTTTGCCTTGTCTCCCTCTCATTTGTAGCATGGGTGCTTCTTGATTGTCCTGCCTTCTCCCATGGCAGGCTGGCCAGTGGGAAAGAGATCTGGTGACTTAGCTAACTAATCAATGTGCCCTGTGTCTTACAGTGACGTGTGTGTGCAGTGGTGTTCACTCTCCCGGCACTGCAGCACTGAGAAAAGCAGTTCTATTGGCAGCATGGAGAGCCTGGAACAACCAGGCCAAGCCACCTATGAGGGCCATCTCTTGCCCATTGACCAGAACATGTACCCCAACCAACGTGACTCAGCCTACAGCTCCTTCTCAGCCAGCTCAAATGCTTCTGACTGTGCCCTTTCCCTCAGGCCAGAGGAGCCAGCCTCTTCAGACTGCATCATGCAAGGCCCAGGGCCAACTAAGGCCCCCAATGGCCAGTCTAAAATAGCTGAGATCTCAGGAGGTAGCCTGCGCACCAATGGGAGTCACCTGACCCCCAGCTCCCAGATGTCATCCTGCCCACAGGAGGGCCAACACTCAGGGCCTGCCAAGGTGCTCAGGGGCCCACCACAACCTCCAGTGAGGCGGGACAGCCTTCAAGCCTCCAGAGCCCAACTCCTCAATGGAGAGCAGCGCAGGGCATCTGAACCTATAGAGCCCCTGCAACAGAAGGAGAAACTGAGTGTAGAGACAGTGCTATCTCCGAGGAACTCTAACAGGTTTTGCTGCCTCATTGGACAAGACCAAGTGACAGGTGAGGGAAATCAGAACTGTGAGTTCAGCCAGCCTCCTGAATGCAGCCAGCAGGGCTCTGGCCATTTACTGATGCAGGCATCAACCAAAGCTTTTGGACCCCCAAAAGCCTGTAATAAGGCTTTCAGCATGGATTCAAGCCCACTCAATGAGGCTTCAGTAGAACTAGCCAAGGCTTCTTTTGGCAGCCCTCCACACCTAACAGGACCCACAAGGCATCGCCATAGTGCCCCTGAACAGCTGCTGGCATCACACCTGCAGCATGTACACCTTGATACCAGAGGCAGCAAGAGGATGGAGCTCTCAGCTGGGCAGGATGTGCACCAGTGGACTCTGTCCCATTTGCACAGCAACCACAAAGGAAAGAAAAGTCCATGTCCCCCTACAGGAGGAACCCAGAATCAGCCCAGCAAAGAAAGAAAGACCAGACCAGTGGACGATAGACCTTTGGGTTCAGCACACCAGAACCAAAGCAGTACCATACATGGAGAGGCTAGTGGACACCTTCCAGAAAGAAGTTTCCTCGACCCAAACAGAGAAAGCAGAGCAGGCAGTGAATTGGTCACCCAGCAGCTCACTGTATCTGGCTCCCTTGTTCAACAAACTAAAGACTGTCCTTTAACCACTAAGGTAGCCAGTGGCACAGAGTCAACTGAAGAAGGGGACAGTGAGCCCAAGGAATGTGGCTGGATGGGTGGTAGGCGAAGCGGAGGAACCCGGGGCCGTTCAATCCAAAACCGGCGCAAGAGTGAGCGTTTTGCCACCAATCTGCGCAATGAAATTCAAAGGAGGAAGGCCCAGCTCCAGAAAAGCAAGGGTCCCTTGTCACAGTTGTGTGACACTAAGGAGCAAATGGAAGAGACCCAGGAGCCCCTAAAAAGTCCTCCACTCCCTGCCTCTAGTTCATCTCTTCTATTGTCATATAAAAAAAACCCTAGCCCTAGGGATGAGCTTGTCAACAAAAGCACGATACTCAGGGCTAGGTCATCAGAATGCCTCAGCCAAACCCCTGAGAGCCATGAATCTAGGACAGGCTTGGAGGGACAAATAAGCCCTAGCCAGAGGCCTAGCCAGTCTTCTTTGGGCCTGAACACCTGGTGGAAAGCATCTGACCCATCTTCCTCAGACTCTGAGAAAGTAAATGTTCACCATGGAGTCCTTGGAGATCACTGGAGATGGTCTCCAGAGGATGACCCACAGCTACATGTGGCGCTAGCCATGGAAGGCCCTTCCAGCCTATGTGACAACAAAGAATTGAAGGCTTCTACTGCCCAAGCTGGGGATGAAGCCATCCTCTTGCCCTTTGCAGACAGAAGAAAGTTCTTTGAAGAGAATAGCAAATCCTTATCTATGTCCCATTTGCCAGGTTTAACCACTCGTAATAATAAGACTTTTTCCCAGAGACCAAAACCTATAGACCAAAACTTCCAGCCAATGAGCTCCAGCTATGGGGAATTGAGGCGCCATCCTATAGACCAATCATATCATTCCACAGAACAACCGTATCATGCTGCAGACCAATCATATCATTCCATGTCACCCCGTCAGTCAGAAACTCCCACTTATTCTGAATGCTTTGCAAGCAAAGGTCTAGAAAATCCCATGTGTTGTAAGCCACTACACTATGGTGATTTTGATTACCATAGGACCTGCTCTTACTCCTGCAATGTACAGGGAACTGTAGTCCATGACCTATGCATTTACTGTTCTGGGGAAATCTGCCCTGCCTTGCTAAAGAGAAATATGATGCCAAACTGCTACAACTGTCGGTGCCACCACCGCCAGTGCATCCGGTGCTCAGCTTGCTATCATAGCCCTCAACACAGTAACCTCGAAGATAGCAGCTTGGCACCTGGCAACACTTGGAAACCCAGGAAGCCGACAGTGCAGGTGAGGACTCAGTTCTTGGGTAGGTAAGCTTCATTATTCTGTTTGAAGAGAAAGCTGTAATTGTTATATTTGAAAATATAACAATTATAATTGCTTAAAACGATATATAACTCTACTAGATAGCTTAGTAACTTTCAGCAAGACACACACCCACCAAAACTGCAATTACCTCATCTTTAGAGTCAGATAAAAGTAACTTTTGCTTTATAAAATGGACAGAACTGAAATTTATATCCTGACTATAAAAGTGATGTCTGTATGACCTTAAGCAAATTACTCAACCACCAGAATTTGAAGTTACATTATTTTTAAAGGGAAAAAAGTTTTGCCTCATAAAGTAGCCAATATTAAAGAAAGTCTTATTACTGCATCTCTAAAGTAGAGGAAAATCATGGCTGCCTCATGGGTCAGTTATGAAGTTCAGATGAGATTGTACATATAGAGTTCCAGGTCCATTGCATGAGACAAAATATCATTTATTGTCTTCCATTTCTTGCTTCAAAGCTATATGGAGCTGCAAAATCTACAAATGTCTCCACGCTTTGCTTCCAGAGATCTAACTTCTATGGTTTTACAAAGGACAGACAAATCCTTTCCTTCTTCTCTAGCCTGTGTTTTGGAGACTCGGGTCTAAGCTAGCTGTTGCTATGCCCTGGTTACGAACTACCACTCTAACACAAGCCACTACCATGCCCCCAGGGTACTTCTGGGAAGATCCCGTGTGTCATTACCAGCTCAGTGCCAGTTTTCTTCCTGGTGGCATCCCTAGAACCACCTTTTGGCTGGTATGCTCAAACCAGAAGTTAATTCCTGTGTTGAACTATTGCATAGGCATACACTTTGAAATGACTTAGTAGATGCATCTGCTTAGTATATATTCTTGGAAAAAGAGGAACCTTAGGAATGAAAGAAATCTTACATAGAAGAGTACACACTTTACAATTCCTCTTATATGAACATCCAAACCAGCTATTCCATGGGAAAATAATTCAGAACAGTGCTTGCTAATGGGGGGTGACACAGACATTGACTGGAAAAGAACATGAGAAAAATCTTGTGGGGTGATGACAATGTTCTATATCTTGATAAGGGTTCGAGTTACACACATACATTTATTAAAACCTAACAAATGTATAGTAAGCCATCTAGACAGACAATGAACTTAATATTTTTAGATTTCATGGGAAGTATATTTTGTCTACAAATATTTTAAGCAAATATCAGGCTTGATTTAATTTGTATGCTAACATGTTTTTGAAGTATACCACTGTATACAATTTGTATTTTCAGCATACAAATCTAGCACATATTTTGTTCTATTTGTACCTAACATCCCATGTTTTTTGATGCTGTCATAAATAGTATTATTTTCTTAATGTCAAATTAAAAACTTTTGTTACTACTATATAGAAATATAATTGAATTTTGTGTATTGACCTTGTATTTTTCAATCTTGCCAAACTCACTTATTTATCTTAGTAGCTTTTTTTGGTAGATTATAAAACATTTTTCACATAGGCAATCATGTCATCTGCAAACAGAAAGAATTTTATATCTTCTTTTCCACTGCGTATGCCCTTTTCTGAGAGAGGGGGAATTTTATTGCCCTGTCTGATTTCCAGTGCAATGTTTAGAAAAAGTAGTAAGAGGAGACATTGCTGCTTATTTCATAAACTTTCACTATTGAATTATGTCAGGGTTTTTTTTGTAGATACCCTTTATTTGAGGAAATTCCTTTTTATTCTTATTTTGCTAAGACTTTTCACTCAGAAGTAGCTGTTAGATTTTTATCAAATGCTTTTTCTCTATCTTTTGAGATGATAATGTAGTTTTTCTCTTTTAGTCTATTGATATAGTGAATTACATTGATCAATTTTTGAAATAAATACAAGCCTAGCATTGCCAAGATAATTTCCATGTGGTTATGACATATTATCCTGTTTATATTTTGCTAGATTTAATTTGGTAATATTTTGTTAAGGATTTTATAATAATGTTTTTCAGAGATTTTAGTCTGTAGTTTTCTTGTAACATCTTTATCGAGTTTTCCTATCAAGGCAGTGCTACCCTTAAAGAATAAATTGAGAAGCATTTCTTTCTCTTTTCTATTTCAGGAAGAATTTGTATAGAATTGGTATTATTTCTTCCTTAAATATTTGATAGAAGTCATCATTGCAGCCAGCTGGGCCTGGAGTTTATTTTGTAGGAAGTTGTTTCACTTTTTTTAATAAAGTCTTACTCTATCTTCCTAGGAATAGTGCAGTGACATCATTGTAGCTCACTGCAACCTCAAACTCCTGGGTTCAAGTGATACTCCTGCTTCAGCATCCCAAGTAGCTGGCTCTACAGGCATGAACCATTGCTCTCAGCTAATTTTTCTATTTTTGGTAGAGACAGGGTCTTATTCTTCCTCAAGCTGATCTAGAACTCCTGACCTCAAGTCATCCTCCCTAGAGTACTAAAATTGCAGGCATGAGCTCCACTGTACCCAGCCTATAAGAAGATTTTTAACTATAATTTCAACTTCTTTAGTAGAGTCATTTAAATTATGTATTTTTTCTTGAGTAAGCTTTGGTAGTTTGTATCTTTTATTTTTCTTTATTTTCTTAATTTTTTTTATTTTGTATTAAATCATAAACAGATCATGTATACATTAATGCATTTATGGAGTACAATGTGCTCATTTCATATAAAATTAGGAATGCTTACATCACACTGGTTATATATACCTCATCTCGTTTACTAAGTTATTGTGTTAAGACATTTATACTCTATACTAATAGATCCAACATGTACCTTGCATTATGTAACATGGGTGTGATGCCACCATTCACCCTCCCTCAATCTGACCTCCTCCCTCCCCTCCCATCTTCATCTTAGGCCATAGTTGTGAACTATTCTTCATATGAAAGTGAGTGATTGTAAATTGGCTTCATAATAGTACTGAGTACATTGGATATTTTTTCTTCCATTCTTGAGATGCTTTACTAAGTAGGATATGTTCTAGCTCCATCCATGTAAATGTAAAAGAGGTAAAGTCTCCATCTTTCTTTAAGGCTACATAATATTCCATGGAATATATATACTACAACTTATTAATACATTCATGGGTCTATGGGCACCTGGGCTTCTTCCATGACTTGGCTATTATGAATTCATCTGCAATGAAAAATCTGGTGCAAATATCTTTGTTATAAAGTGATTTTTGGTCTTTCAGATATACACCTAGTAGAGGAATTGCAGGATCAAACGGCAGGTCTACTTTTAGATCCCTGAGTATTCTCCATACTTCTTTCCAAAAAGGATGTATTAGCTTGTACTCCCACCAGCAGTGCAGAAGTGTTCCAATTTCTCCATATCCAGGCCAACATCTCTAGCTTTGGGATTTTGTTATGTGGGCCAGTCTTACCGGAGTTAGATGATATCTCCAAGTGGTTTTGATTGGCATTTCTCTGATGATTAAAGATGATGAGCATTTTTTCATGTGTCTGTAGGCCATGCACCTATGTTCTTCAGAGAAACTTCTGTTCAAGTCCCTTGCCCACAATGAAATGGGATTACTTGTTCTTTTCTTAGTAATAAGTTTGAGTTCTCTGTGGATTCTGGTTGTCAAACCTGTTAGAAGTATAACCTGCAAATATCCCCTCCCATTCTGAGGGCTGCCTGATTGCTTTACTTACTGTGTTCTTGGCTGTGCAGAAGCTTTTTAGTTTGATCAGATCCCAGTAATGTATTTTTGGTGTTGCTTTAATTGCCTGGGCATCTTCCTCTTAAAGTATTCTCCCAGACCAATTTCTTCAAGTGTTTTTCCTGCACTCTTTCCAAGAATCTTTATAGTTTCATGTCTTAAATCTTTTATCCAGTGAGAGTCAATTTTTGTTAATGGTGAAATGTTTGGGTCCAGTTTCAGTCTTCTACAAGTCACCAGCCAATTCTCCCAGCACCATTTGTTAAATAGGGACTCTTTCCCCCAATTTATATGTTTGATAGGCTTATCAAAGATCAAATGATGATAAGTGTCTGGGTTTATCTCTTGGTTCTCAATTCTGTTACATACATCTACCCCTCTATTTTTGTGCCAATACCGTGCTGTTTTGATCACTATTGATTAATAGTGTAGTTTGAAGTCTGGTAGGGTGATTCTTCCTGATTTGTTTTTATTTCTGAGTAATGTCTTGGCTATTTGAGGTTTTCTCTGGTTCCATATAAAATGAAGTACTATTTTTCCAGATCTTTAAAGTATGATGGTGGTGCTTTGTTAGAGATTACATTAAATTTGAAAATCGTTTTGGGTAATATGGACATTTTAACAATGTTGATTCTTCTTTGCCATGAGCATGGTATGTTTTTCCATTTGATAACATCTTCAGCTATTTATTTTCTTAGAGGTTCATAATTCTCTCTTTTTTTAAATTAAATCATAGGTGTGTACATTAATGCAATCATGGGGTACAATGTGCTGATTTCATATATAATCTGAAATATTTTCATCAAACTAGTTAACATAGATGTCATAATTCTCTTTATAGATATCTTTCACGTCCTTTGTTAGGTAAATTCCCAAATATTTCATAGTCATACAGCATATTGGCAAAGCTGTAAAGGAAATAGAGTCCTTGACTGTTTTTTTAGGGTTGACTATTATTGGTATATATAAAAGCTACTGATTTGTGAGTATTGATTTTTTTTATTATTATAATTTTTTTTTCTTTTTTTTTTTTTTAGAGACAGAGTCT
>CAUYON010004760.1:0-11271 GCA_963573935.1 Arctocebus calabarensis | reverse complement strand
CAGGTCATACATACCTTTTGAGTCCTAGCAAGGTCATGAACAAAGCAGGCTCAAACATTTTGGATGGCTCCACCCTTATTAGAGAGCACACATCCTAATCCTCTCCCCAGAAAAAAACCACAGCAAGGACCTAATAACCTTTCCCAAGGTGAGGGGCTGCATTCATTCATTTGCTAGAACACCCATTCAGTTTGTAAAGGTATTTTTCCATCTACCAAGTCCTGGCCAAAATATCTCTCAGGGCCAATTATTTACCCCTAGACAAAGGACTCATGCAGGAAACCTCCGACCTGGGCCTCCTCCCACCTTCCAGAGGCTGTTCACCTTAGAGACCTGCTGCGGATATGGATACAGCCCTGCCCAGCATGGGAATTACACTCTCTCCCCCATTTTTCAAGGGCCATCCAGAGCTCACCAGACTGCCTGAACCACAAAACTTTTCAAGACCCGGCCCCTCTGCCAATAGCTCTAGCATTCTCCACTCCCTCTGCATGCCCCTTAGTCCAACAAAATCTCATTTTATCACTGATCTGTAGCCCGTGGGCTCAATTCTCAAATTCCTGAGACCCAGCAATCACTGAAGTAATTCTAGTAACAAAACTACAACAACATTCTTTCTAATGTCTTTTCATTTTCCCCCAAGTCCCTCATGGCCACGTGACCACCAAAGACAGAAAGCAGAAAACCTAGAACTTCCAATTTCTCTCAGAATAGCCAGGGGGCAAGGTTGGAGCAGGGGGTGAAGCCCCGCCTATTGCTACCCATCTCAGTCAGTCTCTAAGCACTCACATGCACACAATTCCAACCCATTTTTTAACCTGGGAAGCTTTGATTTTCCACTCGAGTTGTCGCTTAACCATAGGAGGCAAACCAACACTCCCCTAGGCCCTGTGAAGGGAGGTCCAACTTCGCCCTTGGAGTTCTCTCAGTCACACCACATCCACACAGACTCACACACCTCTCAACAGACCTGCTGGCCATCTAATACCCAAGGAATTGATCAGCTTCCTTCTTCCACTAAAACTTGTAGTGGGACCCCCAGATGGATCATACCTTGCCTTAGATGTCTCCCTGTGTAGATACCTATTCCTGCATGCCAGTACCTCCGGGTGTTTGACTCCTTAAAGACCCGCCACGGGGGTACTGTCTCTGCCCAGTTGAGGTGCCCACACAGGGAGGCCAAACTGTGTCCCTAGCTCACTCAGTGGTTCAATTCGCCAGGCTGATCAGGGGCACCCAAGTGGGTGTCCAGAGGATTGGTGGCAACTATCAGGTGTGTATTCTCTCCAAGGGTGATCTCACTTCCTGGTCAGGGAACCAAAAATGTTACAGGGGGGTGGCTCCTGTGGCTCAGTGAGCAGGGCGCCAGCCCCATATACCGAAGGTGGCAGGTTCAAGCCCGGTCTCGGCCGAACTGCAAAAAAAACAAAAAAATAGCCGGGCGCTGTGGCGGGCGCCTGTTGTCCCAGCTACTAGGGAGGCTGAGGCAAGAGAATCGCTTAGGCCCAAGAGCTGGAGGTTGCTGTGAGCAGTGTGACGCCACGGCACTCTACCCAGGGTGATAAAGTGAGACTCTGTCTCTACAAAAAAAAAAAAAAAAATGTTACAGGAAGATGAGGCCCAATGGAGAGAAAGAGCACCCAAACACCATGTTTATAAGAGGAAGGGCTTTAAATAAATACCGGCTGGGAGCTTACAGCATAGAAGAATTCCAAATGGCTGCATTCCCTGACTGGCTTGGCCTTTCCCTTTTTATCGACAGTCAAAAAGTTCCAACCCTTAGGTACCCTTCTCATTGGCCAATTTGAATCAAGCGGGAGATGCTATTCTAGCCCCTACAGAACTACAAGATTTCACAGAACTTGGAAATTTTCAATTTTCAGGAAGTTAAGTTTACAAATTTCCAAGAGCTGAGTCACCAAGGAGAAGACCCCACAGGTATATCTTTGTGGTCTCCTTGAGAAGACCTGTTCTCCTAGACCTCACCTTTCTCAGGTGTCCTCTCTCAACCTTGTCCTCTCATAATGATCTTCTGACTTGATAGTCCCAAGATACTTACAACCATCCTGATAGCCTACATTAGGGAATGCACTCAATATGTATGTTTTAAACTCTTACCAAATTCTGTTTGGGTAATTTTTCTGAGAATTTAAAAAGGAGTAAATAGGGCAGTGCCTGTAGCTCAGTGGGTAGGGCACCTGCCACATACACTGAGGCTGGCGGGTTCTAACTTGGCCGGGGCCAGCTAAAACAACAATGACAACTGCAACAAAAAAGAAAAAAATAGCCAGAAGTTGTGGCGGGCACCTGTAGTCCCAGTTATGAGGCAAGAGAATTGCTTAAGCTCAAGAGTTTGAGGTTGCTGTGAGTCATGATGCCAGGACACTCTATCCAGAGCAACAGCTTGAGAAATAAATAAATATACAGGAGTAAATAAACACCCACACACACAAAAATAAAAACACAGATGTCTATTACTTCACAAGGCAATTAACAAATTAACAAGAGGCACTTTTTTTTTTTTTTTTTTTTTTTGAGACAGAGCCTCAAGCCTCAAGTCGCCCTGGGTAGGGTGCCGTGGCATCACAGCTCACAGCAACCTCCAACTTCTGGGCTCAAGTGATTCTTCTGCCTCCAGCTCCCAAGTAGCTGGGACCACAGGTGCCCACCACAATGCCCGGCTATTTCTTTTTTTTTTTTTGGTTGCAGCCATCATTGTTCTTTGGCAAGCCTGGGCTGGATTCAAACCTGCCAGCTCAAGTGTATGTGGCTGGTGCCTTAGCCGGATGCACCACAGGCACCGAGCCAAGAGGCATTTTTTTTTTTTTGAGACAGGGTCTCACTCTGTCACCTGAGTGCCATGGTGTCAGAACTCACAGCATGCTAAAACTCCTGGGCTCAAGTGATTCTCCTGGCTCAGGCTCCTGAGTAACCAGGTCTACAGGCACCTGCCACAATGCCTGGCTTTTTATTATTATTATTTTTTTTTTTTGGCAGTTTGGCTGAGGCTGGGTTTGAACCCGCCACCTCTGGCATACGGGGCCGGCCCCCTACTCCTTTGAACCACAGGTGCCACCCACGCCCGGCTATTTTTTGTGTGGTTGTCATTGTTGTTTTAGCTGGCCCAGGCTGGGTTTGAACCCGCGAGCCTTGGTGTATGTGGCTGGCGCCCTAGCTGCTGAGTTACAGATGCTGAGCCTATTTTGAGAGTCTTTAGTACACTAATGGGCACTATGACTCTTGGAAAGGGAGTACTTAGCATTTCCTAAACTTACCTGACAATATAAACTTTGCTTCAAATATCACTTACTGACATCTCATGGAACATTCAGAGTTCCTCTAAATACAGTCTTTTTTTTTTTTTTTGAGACAGAGCCTTAAGCTGTTGCCCTGTGTAGAGTCCTGTGGCATCACAGCTCACAGCAACCTCCAACTCCTAGGTTTAAGCAATTCTCTTGCCTCCACCTCCCAAGTAGCTGGGACTACAGGCACTTGCTACAATGCCCAGCTATTTTTTGGTTGCAGCCATCAGTTTTGTTTTGGTAGGCTTGGGCTGGATTTGAACCCGCCAGTTCAGGTGTATGAGGCTGGTGCCTTAGCCACTTGAGCCACAGGCACTGAGCCTTTTTTTTTCTTTGAGACAGAGCAGGGGTCCTCAAACTTTTAAAACAGGGGTCCAGTTCACTGTCCCTCAGACCGTTTGAGGGCCAGACTATAGTTTATAAAAAAAAAAAAAACTATGAATAAATTCCTATGCATACTGCGCATATCTTATTTTGAAGTAAAAAAACAGAACAGGGGCAGTGCCTGTGACTCAAAGGAGTAGGGTGCCGGCCCCATATACCAGAGGTGGTGGGTTCAAACCCAGCCGCAGCCAAAAACTGTGGGGAAAATAAAGGGGGGGGGGACAAATACAAATACAATATTTAAGAAAAAAGGCACCCCCCATCTGCAAAAAAAAAAAAGACCTCCTAACTTCAGGGGAAAAAAGGCCCTACTACCTGCAAAATAAAAAAAAAAAAAATAGATCTCCTAACTTCAAAAAAAAAAAATTCTAACTTGTTCTTACCTCAGTCCTCAGGAAACAACAGGCTCTGCACAGACAAGCTTGTGACTCTTCTGCTCATGAGTCTCAGTCTCACCCGAGACTGAGAGAAGTCAAGAGACAGAAGGAGGGGAGTCAGAGAGTGGGACATACATTTCACACATGCGCACTGCGGCCTGGGACTAGTCAGCTGCTAAGCAGGACGGGCAAAAAACACCAGGCGGGGGAGAGACAGAGAGAAAGAGGGGAGTGGGAGAGTATGGTGCACATTCCACACATGCACACTGCAGCCCAGGATGAGTCAGCTGCTAAGCAGGACAGACAGCAGCAGCAAAAACACTGCGGGCCCTAGTTTGAGGACCCCCGAGACAGAGCCTCAAGCTGTCGCCCTGGGTAGAGTGCTCTGGCATTACAGCTCACAGCAACTTGCAACTCCTGTACTTAAGCGATTTTCTTGCCTCAGCCTCCCAAGTAGCTGGGACCACAGGCGCCTGCCACAATGCCCAGCTATTTTTTTTTTTTTTAAAGACAGAGTCTCACTTTGTCACCCTTGGTAGAGTGCTGTGGTGTTACAGCTCACAGCCTCTTTCAGCTCCTGGGCTTAGGCGATTCTCTTGCCTCAGCCTCCCAAGTAGCTGGGACTACAGGCGCCCGCCACAAGGCCTGGCTATTTTTTTTTGTTGTTGCAGTTTGGCCAGGACTGAGTTTGAACCTGCTACCCTTGGTATATGGGGCTGGCACCCTACTCACTGAGCCACAGGTGCCGCCCTAAATACAGTCTTGAAAATGCTGGCCAACAAGAAAAAGTTCAATTCCTCAGCCTTTCAGAGAAGGCTGCTAGTAATATAGGGAAGGTGACTGATTTGATTTGGGATATTCTAAGGGCCTGCTCCATATCCTGGATGTCTCCTGTATAGAGCAGACACTTAAAATATTAGGGTATCTCAAAAATATTTAGAGGACATTTGAGGATTCTTAGTGGTATCTAGAGCACAGTTTAGGATATTCTGGTAGAGGCACTGTGGAAGCAGGACTTCTTATGTGGTGACCATCATGGGAACTACTCGATAGGACCTAATCCTGGTATGTGAAAGTAGGAAGGAACATTTCCAAAAAGTGCCTCAGATGACAATGCCTGGTATACCAAATGGCCAGAGGTCTGTCTGAGGTAACTGTGGAAGAAGAAAAGTGAGAGGAATACCTGAGTGATTTCCAGAGGGCTGCCTCTCAAAGGGTCAGCCAGAAAAGACTCCTCACACTCTGGCCACATTAATCTTTTCAACCTTATTTCCAGTCACTCCCTATTATAATTCAAAGTATTACACTGTGGAGGGGTCAGGTGAAACCTCCTAAATACAGAATACAAATGTTTTCACACAATAAAAGAGAAAATCTCATGAAGGTTATGTCGAACAGGTGGATGAAAATGTTTCAGATTGTATATGAAGCCCGCACACTGTACCCCATGATTGAACTAATGTACACAGCTATGATTCAATAAAAAAAAAGAAAACACCATATTACACTGGACAAAATCATGTTTTCTGAACATTTTAACCACATTTTTCCTTTGTTCATGTTTTCTCTACGACATAGTAAAGCCTATTCATCTCTTAAGCCCCTATCAAGTATCACCTTCTCAGTGAAACCTTCACCAGGCAGAATGAATTACCCCTTCCTTCAGTCTTCCATAGCCTTTTGATAGTGATTGGAGATAAACTTTGAAAAGTATGAAGCTAAACAATACAATGAATAATGTACACTAGGCTGTCACATGATAAGAACTTAGTGAGCAGGACAAGGAATTACACTTTCCTTACAAATGTACATGAATAATTCACAAGTATTATTTATATATTTGCAAATAAAAATTATCTTATTATGTAAGTTTTTTTTTTTTTTTAGAGACAGAGTCTCACTTTGTTGCCCTTGGTAGAGTGCCATGGCATCACAGCTCACAGCAACCTCCAACTCCTGGGCTTAGGGGATTCTCTTGCCTAGCACTATGAGTGGACAAGGTGAGAGGATAGCTTGAGGTTAGAAGTTTGAGACCAAGCTGAGTAAGAGCCAGAACTCTACTAAAAACTAAAAAAAATAGCAATGGCTGCAGTCCCAGCTACGGGCAAAGCTGAGGCAGGAAGATTGCTTGAGCCCAGGTGTTTAAGGTTGCTGAGAACTACAGGGAAGCCTCTGTCTGCACTGTACCTGGCTCAATAGAATGAGAGTCTGTCTTCAAAAAAAAATGCAAATAATAAATGATTGAATAGGCTCAGCGCCTGTGGCTCAACAGGCTAAGGCACCAGCCACGTACTCCTGAGCTGGCGGGTTCGAATCCAGCCCAGGCCCACCAAACAACAATGACGGCTGCAACCAAAAAATGGCCGGGCATTGTGGCCGGCGCCTGTGGTCCCAGCTGCTTGGGAGGCAGAGGCAGGAGACTCGCTTGAGCCCAGGAATTGGAGGTTGCTGTGAGCTGGGAAGCCACTGCACTCTATCCAGGGTGACAGCTTGAGGCTCTGTCTCAAAAAAATAAAATAAAATAAAATAAATGATTGAATAAACAAATAAATGGTGGGAAAAGGACAAATCTTCTTTACAGAAGAATTAGAATGTGCATATATATATATATATATATATATAGAGAGAGAGAGAGAGAGAGAGAGAGATACCTTCCCCTCTAGGAAGTGGAGCTTAATCCTGTCCTCATCCTCACGTGTGGGCTAGACCGCAACTGAATTCCAAAGAATAGAATATGGGAAGGAAAAAAGAGAAACTTTATAGTGGAGAAACCAGACAAACAATACCTTAACCCAGCAATCAAGATTAACATCGTAAGTGGTAAGTCACTTATCCTGATATCACTTATCCTGATGAGGCACTTCACCTCTGTACTATTTTTCTCCAATCCCAGTCTAATTACGATAAAAAAAAAAAAAAAAAAGTTAGCCAGGCATGGTGAGATTGAATTTGAGAAGCCCAAATTGAGGGAGATTTTATAAATTACCTGACCAGTATTTCTGAAAATCATCAAAGCCGTGGAAACTAAGGAAAAACTAAGAGGCTATTGCAGACCAGAGGAGACTAAAAAGACCTGATAACTAAATTCAATGTGGTACACTGTCTTACACACTGGAAAAGAAAAGGATATTAATGGAAAAACCAATAAAAAGTTTAATGACGTCTGAAGTTTAATGTCAATTAAATCAATGTCAATTTCTCAGTTTTGATAAATATAACGTGGTTACACAAATGTTAACATTAGGGGAAACTGGATAAGATGTATATGGGAACTCTGTGTACCACCTTGGAGGTTTTCCTGTAAATATAAATTATTCTAAAATAATTTATTTAAAAAATATATGGGTAAAAAATGTATAGGTTGCTGTCAAATTAATATTGAAAGGGAAACTTATAATTTTTAAAATGTTTTTATAAGTAAGGAAATTAATTATATCCCTACCTTAAAAGCTTAACAAATGAAAGGAGAGCAAATTAATTAATTAGAACATATATAAAATGTATCCTAGGGGTGTGTGTATATGTAAGTATATAAGAGAAATCCTAGGTAGAGTCACAGAATTTGACCAATTAACTCTGTATTAGTCTTCCCAGGCTACTATAACAAAATAACACAGACTGGATGGCTTGAACAACTCAAATTTATTTCCCACAGTTCTATAGGCTGGAAAGTCGAAGATCACAGTTTCAGCAAATTTGGCTCCTGGTAAGTGCTCTGTTTCTGGCTTGTAGATCACCTTGCTTTTAGGTCTTCAAATGGCCTTCCCTCAATGACTAAACACAGGGACAAAGAGCAAGAGACAACTCTCTGGTGTCTCTTTTTATAAGGACACTAATCCTATTGGATCAGTGCTCTACCATTATAACCAAGGCCCCATCTCAGAATACAGCCACATAGGAAATTAGGGCTTTAGTATATGAGTGGGGGGCAAAAATTTGGCCCTTAATAGACTCCATGTTGTATACTCAGAGCATAAGATCACTTTCATATCTTAAGAAATCCGCCACATCAGAATCCAGATTCTAATTGGTTTACAACAAATAGGGTTTGCTTTGCTAGGTGTCAGCAAAGTATAACAGCAAAGTGATGGAAACAATCTAAATGTCTGTAAAAAGGGAAAAGGCTAAACAATAAAAGATACTATATAAATCTATACAATGGAATACTACATAGCCATTAAAAGTGACATTGAAAAATTATTATTTTTGGTAGGAAAATTTGTTATCAATAAATTAAATGAAAGTAGAGCTTTAGAAGAGTATCAAATTACCTATTGTAAAAGTTCTATGTGTGCACATATGTGTGTGTGTGTGTGTGTGTGTATATATACATATATAGAGAGAGAGACAGAGACAGAGACATAAAAAAGCACTTGACATGCAGAAGCCAGCCTGGCATTCACAGCTATGCCATGCTATTCTCCTATTGGTTATAAAACATTTCATAGAATACCAACCTCCGACTAGGTTGCCCAGACACCATGATAAAGTGAAACAAAACAGGGCCACTTTATAATTTTGTCTAAGCACAAACAAAATAAGTTTACTGTGCCACCCACAAAATGTCTAACATACCCTCGCACAACCAAAAAAGGCGTGAGTGCTACTTCTTTACTGATTACTTTATCCTTGTTCTAGTCTCCCTGCCTATAGATAAGATGTGATTTATTGACATATCTAGTCACAGGATTGCCTGTTTTTGACAACAGCCAGACAAGAGAATACCTTCTCCTTAGATTCTCCCCCAACCAAAGCATCCAACCAAAGCTCCAAATCCAGTAATATTATAGTTTCCTTCTAACCCTCTCTTACTGAGACACCTCTTGGTTCCCCATGATATGTGTTCTCTCCACAGCAAACAGTAATAAACCTGACTTGTTCTCAGTGGTCTTTGGCTGGAGAGCATGGGCATTATGCATGAATATGTATGTGCTTATTCACAACTTCAATGTCATTTCTATAACCACTGAATTTGTGTATGATCAATTATCATATGATTTCATGGTTACACTATATCTAATCAGCATAGCATCATGGTATTATGAACATAGTACGTTGTTTGGATTTATTATCAATAACTAAATATATACTTTCAAATATAGGCAAGCATTCTAAACATACTTTGGAGTTTAAAATCTTCTGTGCATTAAAAATTTCTCTATAGGGCCCTGAGCTCCGAGCTTGCCAGGCTTCCACAGGTCTGCTGTCTATTAGAAACTCTGACAGTGACCGCCAGGCCTCTGCAGGTCTGCCCCCGAACAGGAACTCCTCCCCCTGCGACACGCAGGCCTCCGCCTGGTACCCACAGGGCCCCCGCTGGCCACTAAATCCCCTGGCCACTGTGCGGCTCCACACCTGAGCTTGCAGGGCTTCTGCAGGCCTGCCTTCTGCCGGGAACTCCGCCTGCAACCGCCAGGCCTCTGCAGGGCATCCCACAGCCAGAAACACTCTCAGAAACTGCCTGGCCCTACGCCCATGCTTGCGGGGCTTCCACAGGTCCACCATCTGCTAGAGACTCTGCCAGTGATCTCCAGGCCTCTTTAGGTCTGTCTCCAACCAGGAACTCCATGGCAACCAAGTAGGCCTCTGCATGGCACACGCAGGGCCCCTGCAGGTCCGCCCCTGGGGAGTAAATCCGCTGGTGACCGTGTGGCTCCGTGCCTGAGCTTGCAGAGCTTCTGCAGGTCTGCCTTCTGCCAGGAACTCTGCCTGTAATCGCCAGGCCTCTGCAGGGTGGCCCACAGCCAGAAACGCTCCCGGCAACTGCCTGGCCTACACCCGTGCTTGCCGGGCTTCCGCAGATCCACCATTTGCTAGAGACTCTGCCGGGGACCGCCAGGCCTCTGCAGGTCTGCCCCCAGCCAGGAACTCCCCCAGCAACCACGCAGGCCTCTGCCTGGCACCCGCAGGGCCCCTGCAGGTCTACCCCAGTGAGTAAATCCCCTGGCAACAGTGCGGATCCACGCCTGAGTTTGCAGGGCTTCTGCAGAACTGCCTTCTGCCAGGAACTCTGCCTGCAACCTCCAGGCCTCTGCAGGGTGGCCCATGGCCAGAAACGCTTCTGGGAACTGCCTGGCCCTATGCCCGTGCTTGCCGGGCTTCCGCAGGTCCACCGTCTGCTAGAGACTCTGCGGCGACCACCAGGCCTCTGCAGATCTGCCCCCAGCCAGGAACTCCCCCAGCGAACACATAGGCCTCTGCCTGGCACCCGCAGGACCCCGGCAGGTCCGCCCCTGGTGAGTAAATCCCCTGGTGACAGTGTGGCTCTGCACCCGAGTTTGCAGGGCTTCCACAGGCCTGCCTTCTGCCAGGAACTCTGCAGGCCCACCCTGGGGAAGGAACTCCCTTGGTGACCACCTGGCCCTGCGACCCATGCTTGACGGACTGCTGCAGGCCTGCTGTCTGCTACAGACTCTGCTGGCAACTGCCAGACCTCTGCAGGTCTGCCCCCAGCCAGGAACTCCCACGGCGATTGCATAGGACTCCTCCTGGCTCTGGCAGGGCCCCCTCAGTTCCGCCCCTGGTCAGGGACAGTACCAGCGACTGCATGGGCCTCCACCTGGCACCCACAGGGCCTCTGCAGGCCAGCCTTCTGCCAGGGACTCTGCTGGCAACTGCCAGGCCTCTGCAGACCTGCCCCTAGCGAGGAACACTCCCAGTGACCGCCTGGCCCTGCATCCCACACTTGCCGGGCTTCTGTAGGTCTGCTTTCTGCCAGGGACTCTGCCCGTGACCGCCAGGCCCCTGGTCAGGGTCACTCCCGGCAACTGCGTGAGCCTCCGTCTGGCACCCACGGGGCCTCCACAGGCCAGCCTTTTTCCAGGGACCCCACTGGTGACTGCCAGGCCTCTCTGCAGACCCACCACTGGCCAAAAACTTCATGGACAACCACACGGCCCTGCACCCACCACTTGAAGGGCCAGATGCAACGGTGAAAAACAACCATGGGGCAGAATCAACGGAAAAACTCTGGCAATATGAATAATCAGAGTAGACCAACCCCTCTAAGTAATGACAAGGCAGACACAGCACAAGGTCTCCTGCATAGGCAAATGGCTGAGATGACTGAAATCGAATTCAGAATCTGGATTGCAAATAAGATCAGTGGAATGGAGGAAAAGATGGAATTAGAATTTCAAGCAGTAATTCAAAAGATGACCCAAAAGATGTCTCAAGAATTCAACAAATTCAAAGACAAAATGACCAAA